>JAAAKQ030001283.1:1437-16736 GCA_010016005.3 Zanna intricata | reverse complement strand
ATAAAGTATATTAACTTGTACTGAAGTACAAAATTACTGGTTTAGTGAAAATATTGTGTAACTTGCGAGGGACGTAACTCGAGTGAAAGGCATCGTATTGATGCCTTTATTGAAGCTATATCTGAGTCATTTCCATTAAAATGAAGTAAATAAAAAATACAGTTATTTAAATACTAATACAGTTAACTATATTCTTTTCTTATAAGTTAAAACAAAGTTTAAAAATCCATCAATATTATTACAAAATTAAAAGATGGTAAAATTTAAAAACTGCACTACAGTAGCAAATTTTTCTTGTTTACTGATGATTAAACACGATGACCATTAGAACATATACCAAAATTTTTGAATGCGGGTCATCTTTCTAAATAGTTATCTGATATGTTTTTTTAATATTAATCAAATATTTGTAAGAAATTATTATTACTGTTTTTGTTAACAATAAATGGAAGCAGTCTAGAAAATACTTTTTCTGGCATACATTATCATGATCTTACTGAACGTTTTCCAAGCTACGAGTGTGAATGAAGGCATTGGAAAATCATGATTCTTAAGGTAAGAACAGAGTTCATGTAATGTTTGCTTATAACGTTGTCGATATATTTACAGAAATCTGATATTTCCAGTACTGGTTTTGGATGCCTCATGTGTCTTACAAATGATTTAATTTATTTTTTTATATGCAACACAGTCAGCTAGGTTCTCTGGCAATATGTTTTGAAATACATAATAAAGTCTGCATCGAAGTTGATCCTTTTTTGTGATATACTGAGGTATTCAAGAAGAGAACAAAATGTTTCCTTGCTGACTCAAACTTATGTTTGTATGATTAATTATAAGGAAATCTGAGATGATTTATAAAATTATTTTTTTGAATATTTTTTGGTCACAGTTTATATAGCTCAATATAAATATGTGAAGATTTGTAAAAATATGTTAAGGAATGATATGGTTTTTCTCTATTAGAGTAGTACGCATTGCTGCTGTTCTATTATTTTCAGAGTCAATAAATACATTGTTTTTTATTCCATTAATTTTACAATAATCTAATATAAAATATATAAAAATGTCAGACTTTCATTTCATCATAATAAAATCCGGAAACTGCATGAAATACAACCAAAAGATATTAAAAATAAAATAATAATGATAATTTTCATTCGGTTGAATGAAAATTCGGTCAACATATTTATTTTTCTAATTCTTTTGAAGAAGAAAGGAAGTATTTACCAAATATAAAAAAAAAATTAATAAATTTCTTTAGAGAAAAAAGAATAGTATTATATTCGTATAATAAAAGAACTGCTTCTCAAAAGTGGTCAGAATTTGTGGCTAGTTGCCTCTGCAACGTTCGCCTCATGCTGTGCATATGAAATATAGCTCACGAAGCCAACAAAACCGCTGTGGCGTGACAGTCAAACCTTCATTGTACACTACTACCTCATTCTGCAGTAAATTCTTGGAAAAAAAAATGCATTCCATTAAATTAAATTTCTATTGTAAAATATTTATAAACCTCAGTTTTTTTTTTCTTTTTATTTAACTAAATGAAACAGAAATAGCAAGAAATTATCCGCATTAAAAATCAAATTATCTTCAGGCTGAAATCTTTCATAGAAATTTGTTACATCAAATAAATTGTTAAAACATAAGGGAAATTAGTACTCTACTTTTTTCAAAAAATATTTTCGCTTGGCTAAATCTATCACAGATTCAATTGAATAGAAATAATGTTCCTGATTTACTATTATATTATGCAACATTTTACAAATGAAAAAGTGTTCGTGTACATAAATCAACTACGTGCAAATAATGAACAAAACGTTACACCTACAAAAAAAATTAATCGCGTGTGTGTGTGAATATGTGTGTGTGTGTGTGTGTGTGTGTGTGTGCGCGCGCGCGCGTGCGTGCGTGTGTGTACTAATTTGAATTTCAATTTACTGGATTTAATATTCTATTCAAACTAAATATTTCACACAAATGTGAAGAATATTTCGAAATTGAACGTAAACGAATTTATAAGAAAGTAATTTTAAAAATTCTATAAGGTAAATTAACCGGTATATTATTAACGCAGATTATTAGAGGTAATTTAACTTTTAACTTAAAAAAGATAATGCAAAACACCATATTTTAACTGAAATGTGAATATTTCAGAATCAATTTAAAAAATAAATAAAATTTCTGCACAATTTATTATATTTTTAAAGAATCTGAGAAAATATTATATTCTTTTACTTTTATTCGTTATGGTACAAAATTTCCATAACAATATTAGTGCAGATCTGTTATGTTCTGTATGTGTAATGTTCGGCAGAAAAATGTGCTTTAGATTCCAAATAACAAAAATTTAGTTATTCGTATAACTTTAAGAAGCAATTTTTATTTAAAGTAAGAAGCTTTTAAGAAGCACTAATTATTTAATTTTCTATCTTTAAAGTTAAATTTTATACTATTTTTTTTTTGAGATTGAGAAAATAGCTCCTTTGGAAACACAAAAATTTCTGGTGCATTACATTTAGATATTATCAAAATTTGTGTTTAATTTATCCATTAGAAATACTATTTTATCTGATTACGAATGTGATGAAAGTCTTCTTCAGATTTTCTCTTGCTGATTTCAATGAATTTTTTATAGTGTTATCAGGTTATTAAAGAATAACCTTTATACTGTTACTAGAAAAGAACTTTTGTAATCAAAACCTTCTTCTAATAATTGACTTAATGATTTAAAATATTTTTATATTTAAAAACCACATTATACAGAATTATTTACAAAGAATTAAATTTCACGATATGTTCCACTGGTGAAAATAAAGAAGAAAGTTTACATAAAAAAAGATTTGGAAACGACTCGTTAGTAAATGTCAACAGAGGAAAGATTTAATTCTGATTTCTGCGCCTTCAATAAAATTAAATCTGATTATAATTCATAGAACCAAAATAAAGGAATAGATTTAGTGGATTTATAAGATATAGGACCAGAAAAATTGAAAAAAAAAGTCCCAGAACTCTATTTTTAGTATTTTTCAATAAATTGAATAGAAAAAAAAATTGGAGTTGAGAAACAAATTATTAATATGTTTATACCGTTTAATTTATTTCTACTGAATATGTAATTTTTGTAATTAACTTGTAGTAATAATTCGTGTTTTATGACTTTGTATGTATTTCTTAAATGTTGACGAGAAATTTACTTGTGATATAAATATATTGTCAAAAAAGGGTGGGGGTCGGATGACCGATATAGGCATAGAGTGTTTTATTTTTCTTGTCGCATAGTTAAGTAACGGGCCGTATGATTTACGAGTATTAATAAAAAAAGTAATAAACCAGGGAGGGCGTAAAAAAATAATGTACACCCGGGTCGAATCATGGCGACATGTAGGATCAGGGGGGTAGCCCAATTGCTGAGGATACCTTGGTCGGAGCACATGCAAGAGTGTTCAGGGCCGGGGTACTTCCGAGGACGCATGGGGGCCCCTCGAAGTTTGAGAGGGTCGCGCATGGGTGGGGGGGGGGTTGGTTGTGCGCAACGCAAACACGAACCTCGGCAGGTTAGGTGTAGGGACGGGAAGGGTAGTTTCCCTGAGAAGGGGCATTTCGGCACTCCACAAGCGGAGTATCGGAATGTTTCGATGAGCCATGGGAGACTTCGATGGAGGGTCCCTTTCAAAGGACCCAAGCATGGAGAGTAGTAGTTAAATCTGCTGCCACAGCACTGAGGAACGGTTGATGACATGCCTAACGGTGGTTCCAGCTGTTTCTTGGGTGCTTCAAAAAAAAAAAAATGTTTATTGCGAAAATCTCGTTTCTTTAATAGCTAGTTAAAATCTGTCACATTTTGATATGTTTTTTTTTTTCATTAACTTTGAAATTCTTACATTTGTTAACTTTATTCATACCGTCTTACTAAGAATCAAATTCTCTAAAATTTTTATTTTAAAATTTTATGTGTTTATTACCTATTTAATAAAATTATATTATATCAAACATAAAATAGTGTGTTTTTCGACCCCAATCTTTTGTCTTTTATCCAAAATTTCTCAAAAAAATAATGAAATTACTGATCTGAACCCTATTTTTTTTAATTTTTCTGTTCAAACTTCATATAAAACTACTAAATTTATCTCTTCCTGAGAAGTACAATCTGGCTTAATTTTATCGACGGCGCAGAAATCAGGACGAAGTCTTTAGCCACCAACATATATGAACTTTTTTCGCCTCTAGAACATGTCCTAAAAGTTTCTTACATTCTTCGTATATCATTCAATATATATATTTTTTTTTTCTACAACTAATTTTATTTTATTTTACTGCAATTAATTTCCATCTATTTCATTTCTTTGGAGGAGATTTATTTTAGAATAATTGAAGAAAGGTGTATTTATTGATGTACTCGAGTAGAAGGTTCATTTATAATTTCTCCTTATAAAAGAACTTCATTTGCTTTCTCATTTAATTCTGGTATAGGACAAAGTATATCTTTTGAATTTCTGTAAAATATGGTTTATTTTAGAATAAAGGTATTTCTTTCTATATTTTCATGCTGAATTTTTTCATCAGCGCTGATGCAATTTAAATTACTTTTGATTCTGATAATAGTTGGCAATCAACTACACCCTTTTCTCAAGCAGAAAATTGATGATGCTGTAACTCGTTATAATTGGAATAGTTTTCTATTTCGTTTGAAAAAATAATTCTCACAGTCATATATTTTTTCAAATATTTTAGCTGCTTCATCGCCACATTGATGCATTTAGTTTGGACTGCGTTGTTGAATCATGTCAATTTCTGCCACTTCATTTAAACAGCTAGCTTCCGACACAGAATTCTTTTTAAACAAAGATCAAATGCCCAGTCGGAAAATCTGGTAAACCAACTGACAGAAAAATAGAGCGATTGATTCATTCATACCATTTAATGTTCTGCAATTTAGGTAGCCTAAAATAATATTATTTTTATTTTGAGCCACATAGTTATCTACATGAATCCCCTTCCTAATTATATCTGATACAAATGACAATTTTGAATTCCTCACCGAAATAAAAGTGTAAATAATACTTATATTTTTAAACTTTTTATATTAAGAAATTGTTATTCATAATAATAATAATAGTATCTCTTTAAAAATTATAAATGACCTGTAAATGAGATGTAGTCTTTTTAGACACAAGTTGACAATCAAAAGTACGTTTAATTGAACTCCAACCACCAAAGTACACCTTTTATTATATAAAAGTTTATTTGGCATCGTTAAGAAGGCAACATTAAGTAATTTTCCTTAGTAAGTCAGTAATACGGTGCTTATTGTCCAGTGAATAGATGTGATATTTTCTGATATCAATGGGGTTTCATATTGTATCGCCTACAATCGCTTGTTGACATCTGAAAACATGTTTTTATAATTGTTGGTGAATATGCGTACAAACAGGATGAAGTAAATGATATAAAATGAAGTATTAAAGAAAAATAAAATAAAACTTGAAAAAGAGGAATTTTTTAATAAAATTAAAAATTACTGTTGATATTTAAGAAATAAAATTGTTATATTTTTAATATTACAAAACTACTATCATCAGATTCAAGGCATACATGAGACACATTAAGTCTGTTAGGATCAAAATGTTTTTAATTTTAAAAAAAATATACGTGTACATATATATATATATATTTAGAGTATATATACACTCTATAGAGTTTAGAAGTGAACTCTGAACAAAATGATAAACAGAAAACAAATATGAAGAGATTTTAAAAACAATTAAGGGGGTCGGGAAACAGCCTGCAGAAAATTTTCGCTAATAGTAAAGAAACTAATTTATTACGTTTATTTCGTTATCGCGAAATAAATAATAATCAGAAACTGGTGGGATTAAAATTTATAGATATATTGTAAATAAATTTACAACTGTACGAAACATTGACCTCTCCCTTCCCAACAATAAATTTCGTAGGAGTAGAATTCAATTCATAGTATTGTAAAGTTAATCAGTAGATCTGATTGGCAACATCAGAAGTATTCTATTTCAATTGAATAAATAAAATATAATTAAAATACTAAATTAAACTGCTTTGTTACAATTAATGATTTATTTTTTTAAATATACGTTTCATCTAGAATTTTAAAAAAGGGCTTAAAATACAGTACTAATTAGTTACCGCTAATTTTTAAAAGCCTGCCGTATTTTTAATTATAAAAACACTCATAAATAACAGTACTAATTTACAATTACTTTACTTAAAAATTTTAGTTCGCAACTGAAACTCCATCGAGTTAAAAATTTAAAACTCTGTTTTAAACTTTTAACCTATTCCATTGACTACTAATGGTAATAAATAAATAACAAAATAGGAATTAGTAAAGGTAGTATGATTAATTCACCACTTTAATTAAGAGTAAAAAACGACCGTCATGTTTACAGTTTTACTAAATCCGTTAGAAATAGATATATAGCTATTCATCAATATCTAATTTTTTCATATACGCGTAGTCTTGCGTAATGAATACGCGCCTAGTTTCATACACTCGTAGTCACGCGTGGATGAAAACGACACCTAAATATTTTGTATAATACGATCGTTAGATGCATTATTCAACACAATAAAGCGTTGTATACTTTTTTTTTCTTTTTTTTTTTTTGTTATAACTGTATCCTCCGAATTTATAAATAGAAATGAGATCATAGTTCTGATTGGTTTTTATTGCTCTTAAATAAATAAATAAATAAATATTCTGAGTTACTGAAGTAGAGAGAGTTTGATTAATAAAATATTCATGTTTTATTTAAATGTAGTGCTTCGATTTTATAAATAAATGGATTTTGTTTCGTTAAAATGAAAGAATTCAACTGACGAACAGTATGATCTTATTGATAAAAAGATAAGAGTTATTTCTTACGATCAATTATTAGAAAATTAGGTGGAGTAATTGCTCGGACAATGTCAATTTTAATTATTATTTCACTGTCATTTTCAATTAAAAAACGAATTCATTTTACACAATCAATAAAATACTACTCTGAATCACAGTAAACACATTTACCCTATTAACATGAATTAGTGCACGACAGTAGAACAGTAAACTGTTAAAGGATAAATTAATAGAGGAATAATTACACTGATTATCATAATTCTTATTTCCTAACATTCGATAGATGATTTTAATATATTTTTTTGATGCTGAAAACGAATATGAACTCAGAATCTTTCTATATCCAACCATTTATGAAAATTTTTAAATTTTAATTAAAGGATTTTTTTTCATTTTCATTTTCACGTACAACTAGCTTTTTAACCTCCTATATTGTATTTTATTAGCTTATTTTTTATTGTTTAAATTTTTTAAAATAATTTTTAAGCTATAAATAAACAATACTAGACAAAGAATTAAATCATACCGTAGTCATATATTATTACATCAAATCTAATATTGAAGAGTAAGGCTTCACGGACAAGTTTAATCATGTCTTTGCAGGTCAAAACATGTAGCTGAAAACCCAGCTGTGTTGTTTGTATTAAGCATTGGATTTAGGAATAGATTAATTTTGTTCAGGCTTAATGCTGTCTTGAATTTGTTAAAAGGGCAGTAACATAATGCCTCTAAATTATGTAATGATGCGGATGCCTTTTTTTATGTATGCGGTGAGGTTACCATAAAATCAAATTGTTCTGTATATTTAAGAGGATGGCTGAAAGGTACATGGAAGGCTTAAAACGTGAGCTCCTCATATAATATTCACTAATTGTTCTGTATATTTAAGAGAATGGCTGAAATGTACATGGAAAGCTTTTCCGTTTGTGTATCTATGGTTTGGCGTGAGCTAAAGGATATAAAAAACGAAAAGGTTATACAAAAGTAACCAATCGTTACTTTTGTTTAACAAGTGTGTCTGGAATTTCTAACAAATCTAAACATAATGACATTTTAACAGTTCCTGACTCATCTATGGGTCAGGAACTGGAATAATAATATGTTTCGAAAACAACGATGAATCAGGCAATGCTGAAGAATACAACAATGATTTTGTTTTATTGTTGTTTACAACAATTATTTATTATTGGTTTCTTTTTATGTTGCCGTGCAACAATACGATGTAACATTGTTGGGCAACGTTTTTATTACTGTGTAATTTAACATAATTATTTTATGTTTGAATTTTATTAAGTGTTTATATCTACTCGAAAGATATTATGTGAATCATCGACTAAAATCATGAATAATTTAACTAAACTTTTATAATTTATCTGCATAACATTACTGTTTGTAACTTATTGGTCAATATTATAAAAACATTTAATTATGTTTTCTTGTTTTAAACGAAAAAATACCCGCAAGAAAAAAATCAAGAAGAAAATCTATCCATTGTGTATATTGTAACTAGATTTCACTTTATTACTGAAGATTTAAAAAGTAAATTTAATGTTATTACTCGTGATTTAGAATTTTAAAAGTGAGAAAACGAAAAATTGAGAATATATAATCAAAAACTAATACACTTTCAATATGGAAATAGATATATTATTTATTAACTCTACAAACAAACAAAAAAATCGTTTTTTTAACTAATTATGTAAAGACATTTAGTAAAAAAAAGAACGTTGAACAAGAACATATTATTAAAAGTCACAGAGAAGAGTTACTAGTAATTATATCAAAATTAATAACAGTAGTAAAAACCAAAGCTATTATCTAAGCTAGTGTTAAAGCTGGCTTCAAAGCTGGTAACAAAGTTGGTCTCAATGATACCAAATGATACCAAAGTTGGTCTCAGTGCTGGTGTCCGTACTCCTCCTGTCAAAACTGGTAACAAAACCGATTACCACCAGATTCTGAGGCTCATAAAAAATGAGAAGAAAAAATTACTAGATTAAAATCAAAGTTATTGTATCAGAAAACCAGAACTATGAGTTCTAGTTTTCTGACTATATTATTTGTACACGACTATAAAACTAAAACACGTCGAAAAGACTATATTGCACGATAAAGAACAAATCAAAGAACTAACTAAGCAGACAAAAATGTTCAATCTGGCATAAAATTTCATAGAAGTTATAAACGAGCGAAATGCTTTCAGAAAGGAAACTGAATATCTTAAAAAAAATATATAAAATCACTACAAAAGAAACTCGATGAAGCTTTAAAAAGTTGTACAATAAGTGAGACAGAATTAGAAGACAAAAACATTTGAAACGAAGGTTAATAAATGGCACTTGTTACAATTGAAAGAGACTAGATTAAAAACGAGAGTTGAAGCTTATTTTAAAAATCAAGCCAAATAAATTGTAGAAAAAGTTAAAATTTATACTGATTTAAAGAAAAAACGTATTAAAGAAATTGAACAACTGAAAGAGATGGAAAACATATCGAATAAAAAAAGGAAAAAAAAATATTCCACTAACTGAAACAGAAGACTTCCTTGAAATAGAAACTAGGCTACAGAATCTAGCAGTATATAATTTTTGGTCATCAACATATTTAACTGGAAAAAAGTCAAATATTCTAATAGAAGCTCTAAGACAACAGGTTCCAGAACCAATAGTTTTATAATAAATAGCAATGGAATAACCTTCAGGACTGTAGCAATATTAAAAAAATATATCAGTAGTTCAAAAAGGTCAAATAGTCCAGGTTTCAGAATAACCTCCGTGACTGGTCTCAATTAAAAAAAATATAATTTAAACACCAATTTCACCAAAACGTAGTTCATTAAGAACAAGAATGGAAGGAGTTTTTATGTTTCTATATAACTAGTGATATTATTTTTAATAAAAATCTATTATGTAGCAAAAAATAATTTATTCTTTTGTAAATATCTTGATATAATTCAGTAAAGATCTAATTTGTTTTATCGAACAGCTTAAATTTTTGATTTTATATTTACAATTACTTTTAATAATTTCCTTATATTTACTATCAATAATAATAGTAAACAATAATTCCTATGTTTGAATTGCTTAATAATAAGTAGATAAAACATTTGACTCTAAGTGCACACGCACAAACACATAATGGTAAAGAACATGTGATAAATTTCAGAGAAAGTTTTAACCCAGTAAATTTATCTCCAATAAATCTGCATATCCCAGGTATGAAAATGAGGAATCTCCGTCACACTAAAAGCGTGTTATTGTCATTATACCAAAGAGAGCGGGAACCGATAAATGGCAAGAATACAGAACGATTAGCTTAACCACTCATGCATCAAAAATTTTAACTAGAATTCCTTACAGAAGAATTGAAAGGAGAGTGGAAGAAGTAAGTGTTAGGAGAAGAGACGCAAGTGTTGTGACAAGGGACGCAATTTTAGCACTCAGATTAATAGTAGAAGGAAGACTAAAGAAAAACAAACCAACTTACATGACATCTATAGACTTAGAAAAGGCATTTGATAACGGAGACTGGTATTAAATGTTTAGGATTTCAAAAAATGTAGGATTCAAGTAAAGAGATAGAAGAACAATTGCTAACATTTACAGGATCCAAACTGGAACAGTAATAACCAAAGGACATACGAAAGAATCAGTAATAAAAATAGGAATCCGACAAGGATGTTTCCCGTTACTTTTTAATCGTTACATATAACTAACAGTTCTACATAAACAGAGGATTTAGTGGTCAATTACAAATAATGGAAGAATAGAAAAGGGAAAAAGATCATAGAGAGTTAGGATTATGGTGATAGAGAACTATAAGAGGGCAATGAAAACAAAAAGAAGGACAGTGATGGCAAAGGAAGCCTCAACTAAGAAGAGGAAATTATGCAATGAAACTATGGAGTTAAGGAAGAGGTTAGCCATTGTTATGTACGGAATATCCTAATGTATAAGATGCAAAAACAGGAACAGGCACTAAAGAGGCTTTTGAGATATGGATATGGAAAAAACTGTAAAAAGTAAAATGAACGGATAAGATTAGAAATTAAGAAGTAATAAATAATATTAAAGAAGAAAGAGCGCACTTATGCTGGAAGTGCTCAAAAAAAAAAGAAAGGAAATTTGTTAAGAGAAGTGCAATGAGGTGAAATTCACTTTCTTGGAAGAATCAATAGAAGGAGGAAAAAGGAAGCGGGGAAGAAGAAGGATGAAGTTAATAGATGAAGCTTGGAAATCACAAGAGGATGAAGAAGAATTGGCGTAAGGGACCCTCCGATAAGAAGAACACTAAATGATAAAGTACGTAACTGCAATTTTATTTAAAAAAATATTTTTTTCTAATTTAGATTTTTTAAATTTTTTATTAATTATTAAGTATACGTATTTAATTAAAGTTATGCATAATAAAATAACATTTATGATTTAAATATATATTTTCTTTTAATAATTTTTTTTTTCTGCAACTCCCCCAGACCGGACCAGCAGTTAATCAAAATATTGTTAATAAACTTTTTACTTCATACAGAGTTGTGGGATGTAATATATCTTTGAAAATACATTTCCTCCACTCACATCTGGATTTTTTCGCAGACAACTTCGGAAACGTAAGTGAAGAACACGGTGAATTTTTCCACCAAGATATTTCGTGATGGAAAGCCACTATAAAGGGAAGCGGAATACTAACATTCTAGCCGATTACTGTTGGACACTAATTCGGGATGTGGCTAAGGCTATTTGTAAAAGAAAAGCATCAGCGAAATCATTCAAACAGAGGTATGGCCATGCAAAATTATACATTTTACAGATTTTAACTATATTCTCCCTTATTTTTTTTTTAAGCGTAATTTACTTAAAATTGAGTGCAATAGAAAAATTGTACTTACTGATCTGTATTGTACGCAAAAAAACAATACATGAAACGGTAGCACATTTAGAGAAACATTAAAACTTTTTTTTGTCAATCAGTGTTATCATACTGAATTAAGGATTTTAATGTAGTCTTAAGAAATTTGCTTTCAACAATAGATTTATGTTGTAATTGAAGATACACAACTAACTCGCAGAACCACGTACATTGATACGACTAACTTTTAATGAAATGATAACATATCATATCCAGCTGAAACTGGTTATGAACCTCTTTCAGTTTCAGTTTGAATTAAAATTTTCTAAAATTACTTAACTAAATTGAAAATTTAGCATAATTTTTCACTGTAGTAAGTTTAACACAATGAAAATATTTCTGGAGCTATTCAAGATTGTACATACTTTCGTTTATGATAAATAATTATGTATAACTTCGGGGATTTATTAAAATTAAAGATACTGTTTTGAAATTTTTGTTTTGTTTCTAAAAGACAACAAATTTATTTTCCATTACAAAAAAGGAAATGTCTTTAGTTTTATAATGGTAATTTTCAGTAAAAAAATTATACGGAATGAGTGGGCGGACTCCTGTTTAAGTCTTAAATCTTAATTAAATTTTGATTGTTACATGAAATTCATCCGTGTTTTAAAATTAACTTTTAATTAAAAAAATTAAATGAAAAATTGTTCCATTATATATATAGCGTTTTATATAGCATTAAATTATTTAAGTAAAGATTATTTAGAGTAGAAAATTTTAACAATAACAAAGAGTAAAGACAAAAATTAATGTAGATCTTTTTTGTTTTGTTACTTTACAATTAATTATAGTATCGCAAAGATACACAACAAAAATGAATATACAAGACGTTTATCAGAGGATTTTAACATTTCTGACGATCTCAAAATGTTTGTTCGTACAGTTTTTAAAAAGAATTTTTTTCCTGCGACATTTCTTAGCGAAAAAATAAAAATATACAGATTCACAACGCAACGTACATTTTGTTTTTACACCTTTTTATGTTTACAAACTGAATAAAGAGATACTAAACATTACTTTAAAGTAACTGTCACATTTAAAATCAACTCTTCAGAAAACCTTCCCGAGTTCTATCAATTCAAAAAAAACCTCCTTATCACAGTAAAGATGGAAAGGACGGCACTCTACACAAAACTAATACTACAACACGATGAATCGGGAATTTATTTTCCATTCTGCTTATATTTTTGCTACGAGACATTTTTAAATCTGTTGGCTGAAGCAAATTTCCGAATGATTGCTTCGAGAGCTGTCGGGCTGGTAAACCCGTTCCACCGTGCAAGAAAGCTTCTTTACACTTCGTCTGATGCATTTGCATAACTACCCACTGCTTTCACAACCCATCTCTTACAACGAACTGCAACAATATCATTATACCTTCCTTTTCTGTACATTTCTCATTAATATAAAAAATAAACTACTTCTTTTTTTTAAATCGCTTGAATTAAATTCAATTTGAATTAAATTTAACAACTTAATTGTGAAGGTTTTTACACATCTCTGAATAATAAAATATACTCTTCAGCAATATTTAAGTGTTTTTTGTTTTCTTTTTATTAAAAAAAAAAAAAGGAATAATAATTTTTAATTATAGATAAACCAATAGTTTGTTTTATCTTTTTTTTCTGAATAGAAACGGAAATTCTTGAAAGATTAATTCCGACTTTTTTCAAAATAAATTATTCAAATTCATTTAAATTTAGCTAACATTTGTATTAAGCAGAAATATAATTATTATGTAACTTTTTTAACTTCTATATATTATTTAGAAAATGTAATAAAATAAATAATATATATATATATATTCTGATATGAAAAACTACACACTAATAAACTAAATAATTATTTTTTTAGTTTTAAACAGATATAGAATAAAAATTAAAAATCAAAAATCCTTAATTAACAAGAAGCCGATTTAAAAAAATCGGATATGTGTAAAACATGACTTCCTAGTACGCCTATTAAAATACATATACACTTTTTTCTTTTTTTTTTTTTTTAAGTGAAAAGTACATACAATTTTTTTCGTTAATAACTCCTGATACTTATTTTTTAAATTATTATTATTACTGAATTATTATTTATAGTAATTTTTTTTACAATTAGAGTTTAATAATTATTAATAATAAATCAATGTATTTAAATTTAAAAAAAAAAGTTAAGTCTGAGTAAAACCGATGTGTAACCTTGTACGACCCAAATATTTCATTAATTAAAATATTATTTAGTGATCACTTTGGAACCAATGAAAATAAATATAACATATGATATATCTTTGAAAAGCTCTCAATGAGGGCTAATTACTGCAGTAAAGAAAAAGGCCAAATTACAATTTTTTTTTTTTTTTTTTTAAATTTTCGGAATTTTTTAGACACTTTCCGTCCAGTCGATTGCAATAAAAAGGGAAGGTTCACAACTAGATGTTACAACAGTACTAAATCCAAAATTTCAACATTCTACAGCTAATCGTTTTTAGAATTATGCGAGATACGCACTTACATACGTAAAGACGTCAAGCCGAAAATTCAGGGATGGTGAAAATGTATATTTCCGTTGAAATCTGAAAACCTAAATTTTTTGCGATCACAATACTTTCTTTACTTCCTACAAGGAAATAAAAAGAATTTATTTTAATAGTAAGATTTATCTTAAAATATTTTTTTTAATTCAGTTTTATTTTCTCTTTTTTTAATTAATTTCATTTTCTTTAAAATATTAAAGAAATGAATGAAAAGTAGAAGTAAAAATGAAAACATTTGAGAAAATCGTCTTGATATAAATAAGAAAGATGGATGCATAGACATACTACAACAAGTAAATAACTACTAACAAGCGTGAAACTCTTCAAATTTTCTAGTCAATTTTCTTGAAGGCATGCATGACAATATTTTAAATCTCAAAATCATTACGGTTTTACTGGAGAATTGAAAAGAAGGAAATAGGCGATAGACACTTAACATTCTATATATAAAAATGTGGATCTCAATCCTCGGCTTAAATCTATTAATAGTTTCAGTCAGAGAATAGCATCTCAGGAGATTCCCTCTGAGAACCGACACGAACGTTTGGAAGTAGACATTATCAGACAAATGGGTCACGTACCCAATGAAGAGCTCCCTAGAGAACATCAACTATCATACAGAACACGGCGGATGCTGAATCAACTTATGACTAGAGTGGCAAGAAGTCGAAGTAATATGGTGAATTGGGACGTGAATTTGGGTGAATTGGGCAGAAAATAATAGGTGTGATGATGGAGAGACCAAGACAATGAAACATCTGCTTCTGTTCCCAAATATGGGAGAAGTTTGTACACATGAGGAACTTCTGGTACAAGTGACAATGCGATCAGATCTGATGAGTAGTATCAGATGGAGAATATGATCGTATTTTATATTCCCGGATACGAAAACTAAGTAAGTGTTACGCTATCACAACCGATTATTAAGAGATTACGACAATCAATTATTATTTTATTATTTATTGTAAATACAATATATATATATATATATAT
>JAAAKQ030001272.1:2861-18970 GCA_010016005.3 Zanna intricata | reverse complement strand
AACAAGATTATGAATTTCTTTCTTTTGATTTTGTAAATAATAAACATTATTAAACAAAATACTGAATCTCTTTATCTTCTTTAATTACACATTTTCTCGAAAAAATATTTTTTTAAAATTTGATTATTTTCAGACCGTTTACTTATGTCATAAATTGTATTAACTTTATTATTTTCAACAAAGAGTTACAACAAAAACGAAGCTACTACTAAAATTCGTTACAGTTTGTTACACAGTTAATACGGGTATTGAACACCCGTATGGCAGCATTGCCCTAGAAAACTCTGTCTCCCAGTCAGCGTTCTGTAAAGCAAGTGTAGTATAATCTTGTCTTAAATTTACACAGGGCATTGATGTAAGGCTTGGAGAAAAGTTATATTTTGAGTTTTATGAGAAATTTTTAAATTTATAAAATTTTATACGGTTTATTTACATAAACTTTACCATTATATTCTAAAGCTTAATATCTCTTCAAAGTTTGGTATTTATTAAAATTAATAAGTAGATAAAATATTAAAACCACAACGGTTCTAATGTAGAGAAGCAATATATTCAGTTCAGCATTTTAACCATTACTGATCTGTTGAATTTTTTAATACATTTTTCAAAATATCTTTATCGTTATATGTCACAACCAGAACGATTACAGACAACTTATTATATGTCACCCAAAAAGACGTAACTATTCTAAAGAATAAATATACAATGCTAACTGTGGTAGCGAAAATAAAAAAATTATGTAGTTTCATTTTCTTTATCGAACCAACTGAAATGCATAACAAACTCGCTAAAATGCAGGTGACATCTAACATTACAAGTGACAACTTCACTCTGTCTACCATCGGAATTAATAATTAATTATGAATTAGTATTTCCAATTCTGTTCTGAACAATGTATTTTAAACACTGTCTCTTCTTAACAACGGAAATTTTTATGATGGATGCGAGTATTAGTGATAAAATTATATTAAAGTGTTTACTAATTATTATTGTAGCGTAAAAATTAACACCTGCAAGTAAAACGTAGATTAAATTATTTCCGATTCGAAAGCAAAAGCTGAAAAGTTCTTAATTATTAAATTACTAATACAATTTTAATACAATATTTTTTTTTTTGTGAAATAATACGTTATTTACCTATTTTTTTAAACATTTTTCATGAAATTATTTTAGGAAAAAAATTCTCTTTTCATTTTAAAGAATTTTATAGATAAAAATAATTTTCTTATCGATGTATGATAAGTTTTGAAAATTGAAAATAATTCAAATTTTTTTTTTTGTTACACAACAGATGTTTGAAAAATTTATTTTAAAAAAAATCACAGTGAGTTAGAACGGCAGATTTCAAATTTTAATTAACATTGGAAACTTCTAAATAAAACCCAGTATTTTATCTATTTCCGGTTCCTGTGAACAGATTCTCTTGAAAATCAATAGGGCTTTATTCCTAATAGATTTACATCAGCCACTCAAATTTTGTCAAAATCGATTAAGATTTGTCTCCGGTAAAGAGAACGAAATATTTTCTACATACATAAGTATGTACATATATATGAATGGGCGCAGTTGCGATTTCCAAATAATTTGGAAATCCACTAAAAAAAACATTATATTAGCGTTTATTAGAAAAATGATGATGAAAAAATTATGTAAAAACCTTTTTTTAGTTAAATTCATTTGGTAAATTATTGGAAATGTATGAAAACTTAGATAAAAAGGTACTTTCAGAAATATTTAAATTCACTATAAGTAATATAATAAAAGTAATAATAATATTTTATTTATTTATTGAGTTGTATCACAATTATAATAAAGTTTCCATTAAGCTACAATAAGCTTTTTTGGGGAATTACATACAAAACTATTTCTATTTAATTTATAATAGTAATTAAAATACAATATTTTATAATATACGATAATATGTTAAAATATTTTTAGATATTTTCTTAATGAAATAAATTTTTTCTTTTGTTATGAAAATATTGTCTTTACATAGAAAATTGTCTTGATTTTAATAACTGAAGTGAAAAATAATATTAACTAATCGTCGCATACAAATTTAAACTCTGTTTTCTGATGGATGGAACTAAAATTTCAGTGAAATATTACGCTAAGACCAGAAACTGATGTCTCAACTCAGTCTTTATTAATCTAGAATTATAGGTCTCAAATGAATTGTCAGTTCATTGAGATACGAAGACACAAAAAACTTGGGTATTAAATTCCTATAACTCTTGAAATATCGTGACATATTGAAATATATTATAGTCGTTTCTCTTAATTCGTAATTTATTATTTTATATTTTTTATAAGTGTCTTGACTTTTATAAAAAATCTTTTATTTTCTTGAAAATAGTTCTTCAAAAGTACATTATACATCAACAAATTATGTAACTTCATAATTCCCACGATAGCCAAATAGAATGTTCAAATAAAATTTTAAAAATTTTAATTAAAACATTTTTGACCGGATTCTAAATATACTTTGAAGCAAAACCATAAGATGTATGATCATATGATAAAATTGATTAGACTAATGCAAAATATAGAATCCTTTTTACTCTGAAAGAAAAAAATATCAGCAACCTGATAACATTTAAACAATAAAATTCTTAGTGTTTTACACAAAAAATCAATATGAAAAGGCAATTTCATGTTGTAATCAAACATCAAACTAAGATACCTAACTGTATGACAGTGCTGAATCATCTCACAAGAACAATTGTAATAAAACCGAAAGCAAGTGTGAAAATGACAAGCGATGCGATTACAATCAGCCAAACATCTTAATTTGATTTCGGCTTTCTAAAAACTATTGATTTTTTGATTTTTTTATTTACACGGAGTCTGTTATTAAATTAAAATTTAATTAAAATATTTAATTCAATTTGCAAGGTATTTGTTGCTATAGATAAAGATTTATTGGAAAAATAATATAATTAGGTCATCAGCCAACATAAAAAGTGCCGACCTCCGTGGCTGAGTGGTAGCGTCTCGGCCTTTCATCCGGAGGTCGCGGGTTCGAATCCCAGTCAGGCATGATATTTTTCATACACGCTACAATTCATTCATCTCATCCTCTGAAGATATACCTTAACTGTGGTTCCAGAGGTTAAAAAATAAAAATAAAAAAAAAAACATAATAAGTGAAGTTCTCAAATTTAACCCACAAATATCATTAACGTACAATTTAAATAGAATCGGGCCAAGAACTGAACTCTGAACAACGCCACAATCTTGCTTCATTGTCTTATCAACCGTATCTTCTGTTTTAACAGCTACTAGTCTATTGGAAAAAATAATTCTGAAAACACTCTCAATAACTTTCCAAACAATAATAATAATAGTAGGTAAGACGTGTTATAAGTATTGAACTCAGACTTCCATTGCAGAATGGCAGCTATTGATCGAGAAGCTCCCAGGTGCAAATGCCAGTCAATCCTGATATAAAATGTTTACACCATTTCCCACTCATGCTTGGATATTATTTAATGAAAGAGATTTTAAAAATCATCATCAAAAAAGTTTGTTATTGATAAAAAGAACCACTATTATACATTAAATTATTAACAAAGATTTAATTTTAATTTTCAAGAAAAAAACAATATATAGAAAAACACTAAAAACACTAAAACACTAAAATTTTAAGTATGATAATATCTCTTATTCTCTGTTTAAGGACCAATTTAAAAAATATATATATATATTCTTCGATAAAGATGTGGTAAGGGCAACTACGAGTACAAACTAAGAAATACATTACACAATATTGATTTATTCACCCTAATAACTAGTCCTTTATCTGTGCATTCCAGTTTCCATATCTTAACTCGGCTAGTTTATTATTAATAATGTTACAAAATATCATACTAAAATATTGTTACAATAATAAAGTCGAAAAAAAAATTAACGATGAGTTAAGATATTTTACAAGTTTGTTATTGCTAAAGTAAATAATGCGATATCTATAACTCTACCTTACGGTACACCATTTTTAATGTTGGTGATCAAGAAATGTTTGCTCCCATTTATTGTAGTTTCAGATCTAAGTTTATATTATCTGTCTCCATCATTTTCTTTAAATTTAAAACTGATACATTCAAATTAGTGTTGCATTGTTTAATTAAATTGGTACTTGGCAGGATGTAGAAAAAAGATTAGAATATCAAATTTTGAACGCCACCGATACTTTTTTAATTTCTGTCTGTCTACATTTTACTTTTCCAAAAATCTCTTGAAAAACCTCTTACGCTTTTCCTAATTTTAATCTAATAAAAAATAACATACAAGTGCTTTTTTTTACATTTTCCGCAGAAAAGATTGATGATTCTAATCGTATAAATAATCGTATAATTTGCCTACCTAGTGGATAACGCGACCTCGCATATCAGCTGATTTCGAAGTCGAGAGTTCTAAGGTTCAGATCCTAGTAGAGGTAGTTACTTTTATATGGATTTAAATACTAGATGGTTGGTACCGGTGTTCTTTGGTGGTTAGGTTTCAATTAACCACACTTCTCAGAAGTGGTCGACCTGAGATTGTACAAGACTACAATTCATTCACATTCATACATATCATCCTCATTCATCCTCTGAAGTAATACCTTACGGTATTTCCGGATGCTAATACAGAGATACAGTTCAAATCATATAATTAAATTTTTTCTACAATTTTTTTTAATGGCATGGCAAGTTATTATCTGCCTATACTCTTATAGTGTAGTTCTGTAAATACTCTTTCTGATCTGCCTATACTCTTTAATAAATTCTTTATTTAATATTTTTTCCGAGATTAAATTTTAAGAAATAAATTTCATGCTCGCTTTTAAAAATAAAAAACTTTATGAAACATAAAACATAAAAATATTGTACCTGAATTCGCATGCCCAATGTTTAATATTATCATATCGCACAATCCATAACTAAGGACTAATTCTACACCTAATAAATGTAAGTAAAGAAAAATTATTTTTAAAATTCAATTGAATTTCTAAATAATTACTAATAAGATTTTTATTAGCACCATACATCCAAAAAACGAGTAGTTAATGTGAGAAGGAGATTGCAAAAATGAAGAAGTTCTTATATTAAGAAAAAAATTTTATAAGAACGCTACACGACTTCCTTGTACGCCTATTAAATTACACATACACATTTTTTTATTGCTCTTCATTTACATTTATTTCATTTGAAAGTGAGAAGACAATAAACATAAAGAGGAAGAAAATGTTAAAAACCAAAGGAAAAATAAAAAAATTAAGAGAGGATGATGAATATAAAAGAGAGAAAATTTGAAAACTAGAGAACGTGTGTATAAATTAAGATCAGAAGAATTAAATTAAACTAAAGAGCGATTAAATGATTGGCAACAAAAAACAAATAAATGAAATGATCAACTCCGACTTTGAGAATATTGTCCGACAGTATCAGAGGAGTAATGAATTAAAAAGATAATAGTTTTTTGCAGTTTATTAAATATCGGGCACGTATGACTCGTGTATATGTTGTTCTTGTAAGAGTCTATTTTTCAGTTATTCTGTAGTTAAGTTTAAAGTAGATAAAATTAAACAGAAATTCCAGAGTTGTTAAATAAATTAGAAGTTCCAAAAATAATACGATTATAAATTACAACTTTCAGTTAATATTAAACAATCAGACGTTTCGCCAAATCCATTACATATACACATAATAATACCTATAAAATTACATATACAAATCTTTTTATTTTTTGCCTGACGGACTGGTCTAGTAGTAATTAGACCAGTAATGACAATGAATCGCAAGTGATATGTGACACGTGTCGCAAATCACTTGTTTAACAGCTGATTTTTGAAATCGAAGTTTCTGAGGTTCAAATCCTAGTAAAAGTTAGTTATTTTTGTACGAATTTGAATACTAGGCACTGGATACCGATATACTTTAATGGTTTTCACTCTATTTTTCCGTTTAGCCTCCGGAAATACCGTAAGGATATCGTAAGGAATGAGGATGGTAGTAGTCTTGTAGGTTATGTAGTCTTGTACAACCACAGGTCGACAACTCCATATAAAAGTAACTACTTTTTCTATGATTTGAATCTTAGAACTCTCGACTTCAAAATCAGCTGGTGATTTCGACCATCACGGTGAGTTGTACTTTGGTGATTGGGTTTAATTAACCACACATCTCAGGAATGGTAGGCCTGAGTCTTACAAGACTCTAACTCGTTATATGTCATAATTATCACCCTCATCTGACTGGGCCATAATCGGGGGGGGGGAGGGTTTGTTTATTGTTTCATTAGTTGAATAGATTGCAAAGTATACATTAGGAAATAAAAATATATATATATATATATATATAAAATTCCGAATAGCCTTTATTTTCTTAAAGCTTACAAAAAAAAAAAAATTGACTGTAATTTTTGCTACCAAAAGTAAAATGTTCCATGTTGAAGCATGGACGTTGAGATAGAGGGAGTGGAACTGAATTGAGACTTTGGAGATGTGGATATGAAGAAGAAAGAGATGTGGAGAAAGTAAAGTGGACGGAATTAAAATAAAAATGAAAAAGTAATGCACAGGACTAAACAAGAAAGAGCACCTAGCGGGAAAAACACACAAAAAAATGTAATTGTAAAGGATATTGGTTAAAGGAAGTGAATTCTTGATAACTGCATCGGAAGAAATAGTAGATGGAGAAAGGAAGCGAGGAAGATGAAGGATAAACTAATAAATTACAAGAGGTACGAAAGAGAAGGCTGGGGACAGAAATGGATGGAGACAACGACAGTGTTAAGGACCTGCCGGCAGGGAGAACATCAGATGACGATATTGATGATACTGACATTCTTGGAATTTAAATTAAGGGGTAAAGTTAATGGTTTCATGTAGTTTTTGCCCTGAAAAATTGAATAAAATAGGTCCCAAATTGAAGTCTATAGTAATTTTTGAGAAAATATTATATAACGCAAAAACCGGTGCATAAAAATTCTTAAAATATTTTATGTGAATCTTAAAATTTGTAACGATTTAATTTCGAGAAAATTTACGTAAGTAAAGTCAACCGAACTTGAAGAAAAATTTAAGAAATTTGTTTTTTATTAAAAAAAATTTTGTTTTTGGCCTGTAAAAAAATTCCTCTATAGTCTACTAATTTTGTTCAAATAATCGTAAACCTAATCATACGCATAATTGGGTCTTCTATTATTATTTTTTTGTCTACTTCATGAAAGTATGTGTAGCTCTTCTCTTGTTACATTCCACAAATAACATAAACTAACCAATAAACATATGACAATCCTACAGCGGTAATAAAGTAAATATTTGATTGTCTCCTACCTCAAATGGAGTGGAACCAGCAATAAAAATTTTAAACAATCTTTTAAACAATAAGTATAAAAAGGGAACGAAAAACAGAAAATAAATTAAGATAGTAAATAAGGCAATAATTAAAATTTTACAATTTAAATTATGTTTAAGAAACGTATTTTTCATTTTTAACCATTCAGCAGCAGTATATTATTGTTTAAATATGAATTTTTAATATTGTATGTTTACAGTAAGGTTCCTGTATCTAACAAACAGATAGATAGATAGGAAAAACCTGACAAGAATAATTTAAAAAAATTTAATTTATAAAAATCTATTAAAAGTTACAAAATGTTTAAAATTTATGAGCTAAAATTGAAACAATGAAAAATTAAACAATTTATATATCTCGAACTTTTTTTTTTAGAGGGTTTTTTTTAATAACTACCTTTAATTAATTTTTAATTTGAATTATTTCCATTCGTAGCTTCACTAATATTTTATTAAATAAGTTTAAAAAACGAAAAACAAATATAATTCAAATTCTGGTTCGTTAAAGATATAGTAATCTATCAATACTTTTCCGCATTTTTCTTAAATTCAAAAAAAATATTTTTTAACATAGAAGCTAGTATTGAAAATTTATGATTATAAAATTAGTGGGTTTTTGTGATATAAATTGAAATAAATGTGAATACACATCCACGCGCACACACATATGGAATTCTGTAATCTAGATTTATCAATTTTGAATTCATGAGGCCTTGCAACATGAAGACTACAACAATTCGGTAAGGTCCTATTTTAAAAGATATTAATTCTTTCTTCCGTAACTACAGCAGTCGGGTAAGTAAAAATAATAAATAATTCGTTTATTTACTTCTATATTTATTGATATTTTTTTAGAATTAAACGTTGTTAGGTCACATATACATGTTTAATGGACATTAGAATCGCTAGAAATCGCTATAAGCATAAATAAAACGATGGAACGTTATCTCTCTAAACACTGAGATAACAGTTCAAAACGTTATGGATAGCCCTGATATATCTATCTATAGGCAATGCACACACGATGAAATGATATACATATTGCATAACTGCCGCCTACACATTACGTGTGTATGGTATGAAGCGGTTCAATAGAAGTAAATTTTTTGGTGCAACTTTTATTTCTTATTTTTGTAAAATTTTTATTGTTTTTTAATAAATTCTTCTGAAACGAATAAAGTGATAATTGAAGTTTTAGTCTTTATAACCTTGTATATTGTTTTATCTTTTTTTTTATCGAAATTCCGACTCAAAAAACACCATAAAAAATAAATTACGATTGTTTTATTAATAACATTGTTTTTTTTTTATCCACGTGTATGAGAATATGATGAACACAATTCTTGCTAGGGTATATCTGAATCGGAAATGTTAAATAAACTTTCACTTTGTTTAAGATTTGACATTCATGTCAAAATTTTATAATGAAACTATTGAAGCCGATGACAAATTATAAACCTAAAAAATAACTTCTTAAAAGTTAAAATATAAAAATTGATGTAAAATTAAAACCGGTCTAACCAAAAATATACTATAAATATTTCATATTAGGTGTAATTTCATTGTTAGATTTTAACGATGATTTTCCAACAATCATAAGATTGTGTAAAATTAAGTGAGGTAGAAGACTGTTATACTGTATATTTCTACTACTGCAAATATAATCTTTATAAAATTATTAAAACAATTAGTATTATAATAAATATAATATAATTTAGTCAAGTGCTTCATGTTATCGACCGTCATTTTAAAAAGTAAACCTTTTAATCACAGAAATTCCATGTAGATGCAATTTTCACTACTTATTCCTAAACTGAAGGTTTCCGGGTCAGATTTTTACGGAATAATATAGCTTTAAATAAGTCCTTCCCCTATCTAAAATAGCAATGTACAATACACTAAAAAAAAACTGGAAGTTTTATTACGAATTATAGGTTTTAGTGATCGCCTGAATCGCATTTTTTTATTGCTAATCTAGAATAAGCAAATTCAGTTTCTATTCTCTCAAAAACATAAAGACATTTTCTTAACTATGGAAAAGCAGTTTTTAAAAATGTACAGTGGTTTATATTATAAGGTAGATTTCAGATTATTAAACCAAAAATAGATGATATTTACTGCATTTAACGAAATTGAGGCAATTCGAAAGTAATTGTTTGCTTCAGGTTCAACAAAAAAGAGAAGATGGTCTGTCTATCCAGTTCGTTAATTAATACAAAATTGGAAAATATCTCACTCAAACTAATAGAGTTTATTGTACAATAAAGTAATTGTTAGAATAAAAATAATTATTAGTTACCGTTGTGTCAGGAGAAAATCAAGATTATGATTATCTATTCTGCGGGAGCTCTGATCAATAAAAGGTACACTCAAATTATGTTTGAAAAAATCAAGAAACAGACATTGATATTTAGAAAATAATCTAGAAAATGGAAATTGCTTATCTGCGGCCGGAAGTTTAAGATTTATGAAGGCGCATTCTTTTTTGCAATTACGAAGTAAATAAATAAAGAAAACAATTTGGAGCAGGAAATATCTGCCCGATTAAAGGCTACTAATTGATGCTTATATTTCCTGAGCAGAATATTTAGTACGAGGATGTTATCAAGGTGAACGAATTAGTAAATCGATTGGAGGAAATTTTGTTTTATTTAGGTTAAAAGTGTATTCTAAAGAGAGAAATGGAACACAATTTGATAGGCCGTTTATCAGGTCCAGACATGAATAGTAATAATTACTGGAAGATAATGATATGTAAACTAGGTAACTAATAATGTAGGATCTAGTAAATATGTCGCGGTTAAAATATTAAAATAGAATGAAAGAATGGAGAAAACCGGTAAACCAGTCAAACGAAAATTACGACAAAAATCTTCAAATAAATAAACTACCTCCACATATTTCAAAGCCTAGTTACTTTACGTGCTAAATTTAAATTTACTTTATTCTGCTAAATTAAATTCATAATACTCATTACAATAATAACTTAATTAAATCCTTATAATAAGAATTGTCACACAGTAGTAATAACATACTAATAAAATTATACCGAATATAATTTATTCTTCTCGGAAATCAAAGTTGTACTTTTCTTCTATTCCAAACAAATTTTTGTTTAAATAATTAAAAAATTATATCTGATATAAATATATCAGTTATATTTTTTTTTAATATAATTATTAACTTCATTATACGAATGAAGACCATTTTTATTTTACATCGATTACTATTTACAGTTTCCGTAGTAGTAGCTGGTAAATACTGCCGCGTAGCCCGAGAAAAACAGGGTAAAATCAGGAAAAAAGAAAAAATAATTGATATTACACAATTAATAAATATTTAATTGACCGTAAAATGTATTCACATGGATAATAACCTAATTAAATAAATTTATCTCGAGTTGATTCAATAAGCTAAGTGTTTAAGTTCCAATTACTATTAGAATATGAGCGCTACATTTTGTATTCATTCATAAATTAAGTTAGCGACTTATTAAAGTTTACAGTCGTAGCGTCGTATACAATTAGTAAAATGTAATCTGAAATACCATTTCGATTTATAAAAAAAAAAAGACGAATATTGAATAACGGTATATTAAAATGAGCCATAAAACTGACGATGTTATGACACCGTACTATCATTTATTTAAATTAAGATTATTTTTTGCTTATTATAAAAAATATATAAATATGCTTAAGCCCATATAATAATAATAATGTGATACATGGTATAAAAACAAAAACAAAAAAAATTTGAGGTTATTTTTGTTTTTAAGGTGGATTTATTTTTGATAAGTTGGTGGTAGTAGTAATATTAGTAAAAATAGTACTAGTAGCAATACTAATAATAATAATAATAGTAGTGACGACGGTGATGGTGCTTGTAGCAGCATCAGCACACGGCGACTGAGCTTACGGCGTCGTTGATGTAGAAGCGGGTAGCAGAAGCAGAAGCACAGCCAGTGAGAAAGGCCAGGACAGACGTGGATTAAGTGTGGGAGTGAGAAAGCGCGTTATAAAAGACAGAGACAGTAAGAGAGATTTAGAGTTCAGAGAGTACATCGAGAGAGACGGAGGGAGAAATAGCGGAAGAGAGAATGAACGACAGGGAAAACGCGGAAAGAGACGGAGTTAACGAGCGAGCGAGCGAGTGCAACGAAGAAAAACGGATATGATGAGAAAGAGAAGATGATGAAGTAAGGTTCTGATCGGGAGAGTGTGCCAAAGGGAGACGGTAATGAGCGAGAGAGAAGGTCGATGAATAAAACGAGATAGAAAGACGGGAACGACCGTGAACCGTGTCGGATGAGTGGGTTGTAAAGAGAGAAGAGGAACGGAAAAAGAGAGAGAGAGAATGAGTGAACAAGGATAGAGGAAGTAGAACGGCTGAACGGCACACACAGCACGACGGGCGCTTCTGTTAGTAGTTCGCTCGTCGGTTCGTTCGTTCGGTCGGTAGGGTTTTGGACCACTTTATTTCAGTTTTTGCAATGCGCCCCCCTGAAAAGCACAACCGACCGAACCAGCGAACCGAGCTGATCCCCTCGGGTATCCCCCTTCCATACTTCTATTCCGACTACGTATACAGTATACTCAGCACGGTACGTGGAAAACACCTAAACATTGTAGGATACGACACACCGGATATAACAACCGAGACTCGGGTTCATCATCGATTCCACCCCTCGAATATAACCGTAAAATTATATGATCTCTGTATAAGTACACTTGTAACTGCGAACACGCTGACGTTTTTATAATTGCGTAGATTTTTCTCAAGAAAAAGCTTATATGAAAGAAAGTTTGTTTAAATATAGTTAAATTACAAAGAAAATTATTTAAATGTATACTACAATATATAATTTTTTTTTTTTTTTTTTGCGAACAATATACCAAACCATATAGAAACAACTGTATATTCTTTTAGAAATACATTCTGTCGGATATTTCATAATTTGTCGTAAACTAAAGTTTATTGATCGTAAATTTATGCAAACATTTGCACTTACGCAACTTTTAATTAAAAACTACATGAAAGTTTATTTCACGTATTTAAAATTTATTTCACACTTAGGAAAGTGTGACCAAGCGATACCCTATGCAAAATTGTAAAATTTTGATCATATAAATTCACTTAAAAAATAAAATGACCTAATTGTCGAAAATATTGCTTAAAACTTTATAGAATAAAAATGTATAAAAAATATTATAATTAAATACTTATTACCAATTATTTTTTAAAATATTTTAAATTTTGAAAAAAAAACAAGGATAATTACGCTTACTTGGACATAAAAATTCCCTTAAACTCCTTAGTTATTCTAAATTCTAACTTTCATAAACTGTTTAAGTCGAATTATTATAGGAAAGCCATTGAATTTTCTAATTGCATAAAGCCTGAAAGTAAGCGATGATTAAGAGAAAAAATAACACCTTTAAATAAACTTGTAAGTATGAAGATTATAAAAAGGCGAATGAATTACAATACACAATCTTAATTATATTTAAATACTACAAATTCCGCCTGAATTACTGAAAATAATTCAATCATTTGGAATACAGTACCGATTGTTTTTTTCTTAATTGTGTAATTATAAGCTTAAAAGATTAACACTGTTAATAAGTGCAAAAATTATTATTGCGCATTAAGTGGTAAAAAATATGAATTATTATTTTATAATTTTTCTTGTTTAAAAACAACAAGAAAAGGTAAAAAAATTATAGAAGTTTTGCGTAAATTAAAAATTCGTGATTCTATTAAATATAAATTCTTTTTATTAATATTTTATAATAGTAGACATAATAATTTATTAAAATCACCTTTTGAAATTAATTGAATCCAGTTCTATATTTTTGCCGGCCTCCGTGGCTAAGTGGTAGCGTCTTAGCCTTTTATCCTGAGGTCCCGGGTTCTAATTGTTCAGGCATGGCATTTTTCACACACGCTACAATTCATTCATCTCATTCTCTGAAGATATACCTTAACGGTGGTTCCGAAGGTTAAACAAAAAAAAAGAAAAAAAAAGTTCTATATTTTGTTCATCTACAAAAACCCAATAGAATAACAAGATATTAAAATGAGACAACAAAGTATTTTATGATGTATCAGTTTTTATTAAAATCACAAAGGAAAGATTTAGAACATTTTCTCCAAATAAAGATCCACATAATAAAAAATTTAATCCAAATTTCTTAAATTTTTGTGATTTTAAAAATTGCTTGCAGTTCGATTTTAAGAATTAGAATTTTTGAAAATAACAATTTTTCGATCAAGGACGGTGTACCTGCTAGTTTTGCTTCTCGAGAATAGTGAACATCCCATGAACATGATTATTAAGGGAAATGAGGTGTAAAGTGGTTTCCCTTACTGTTCTTTGCTGTTTTGATTATATATTTTGTCCGACATCGTGCCAAGCCCATCAAAATACAATTTAAAAGTAGAAATGACATCTTTATGCGATTAATTAAGCGACTAGTTATGTAATGAAAACTTTTTTTTTAGAAATTATATTTTAAATTTTGTAAATATTGTTTACGTTTATCACAGTATAATAAGAGTTTTCTGCATTCGACTTAAATAGTTTCCCTTAAAATTCATCCGAACTTAATATTTATTTTCCAAATCTCCTTGGTTTTGCTAAAATAAACCAAATAGAGGGCCACAGAAAATATTTTAAACTTTTTTAAAATGCTTAAATTGCATAATAGTAGTGTTCGTTTGTACTAATATTGCCTTTTATCTGAGAAGGTTCTCAGTACAAATTCTGATCAGAATTGACGTTCATCACAAATTACATAATTCATCCCACATCTACAGCAAAAGCTCTAGATACGGTCTGTCTTTGCCATTGGATATATACAGTTAATAATCAAGTAATACATTATCCGCTTACGATAAAAGCATATTATCGATATTCTTAAAATCAGGTCAATCGCTTTTAAGTCTAGCCGGAAGAAAATCCACATTTGAATCGAATACATATATTACTCATGTATAGTTGAATTTGTCCGAAGTTCCTTCTAGTATCAGGTTTTTTTTATTACCTGAATAAAAATGATCAGTAAAATTTCTGTAATTTATTTTTCAAAATTTTATATTTTTAAATTAATTTTTCTGAAATATTTTAAAAATTTCAGCTATTAAACTAAAAAAAAAGATAAGGGAAGACAAAATCCATGTTGAAAGACAAAAAATCTCTTTCAAAAATCCGATAGCTCTGGTAACTGACTCATGCTACTACTCTGCGGTATAAAATCAATAACTACTTAGAAGATAATTAAAAGGGAAATGGAAGTATATGCATGCAAGTAAAGAATATGCAAAAAAATGATTCTACGCTAAGAAAGGTTTTAAATACAAGACCCAACTGAGGGTATCTTCCCACTCCTTTTTACAATTTTAAATAAAATTAAAATAATTTTAATAATCCATATTAAAAAAATCTCAAAAAAATTTCATAAAAATCGGTTAATCAGTCCTGAAGGTATCAAATGACAACATAAAAAAAAAAAAAAAATTATATATATATATATATGATAATATGGGGAATATGAGCTCTATATATATAGCTCATATTTCCCAACCCTGAATGAAATTGACCGAATACAAAATCAATGTAATGGAAAAAACTTAATCGATACAATATGTAAGTTTGAGTCCAGAAAACAAAAAAAAAGAAGAAATTCAGCTTTTTATTCCCACTGCTTTATGGAGATTTAAATAATACCAAACACCATCAGAAAGTATCTTAAGTTCGTAAGGAGAATTAAATTATATGAAAAAAATGTATCTATCCTTTGAATAAAATTTTGAGATACGGGACCCATAAGTTCCATATATTAACCTGACACTGCAACCAAATGTTGCAGATGGGATTATTTTTTCATATAAAACTCATCATGCCGAATTTCATTCAAATCGATGCATCTAGTCTGAAGGTATTAAGCAAAATATAGGCCAACATAAATATATACTGCATACAACCTTCCGGAATTTTTTTTTTTTTTTAGAGAAGGGATCATGAAATATCAAGATCAGCAGAAGCCACGAAATGCAAAATTTGACGTGATTAGCATACTTTCCCTTATAATTATAATAACGAGAAAGAAAAAATTATCAAATTTAATAGACTTTAATTCCCATACTACTATTTTTTTAAACTGTACTATTAATTTTTTTTTTTTATAAGAACATTCTGAGCGAATAATTACAAAATCTATTTTTCGCAAAAAGAAAGTGAAGACAGCAATTCAATCGCTAAAATTCTAAAAATAAAATTTCATCCTGTAAATTCCGTTAAATTCAGGGGCTTTCTTATGATCTATTAAAAAAAAAATTTTTTATAATACTGAAAAGTGTTCTTTTTTCTTAACAAGGGTGCTGATAATTATAGTATACGTTCAAACACAGTAGTATTTTACTTCTGTAAATGCAATATAAATGTTGAATAATTAGTAAAAATTGCTTTTAAATATTTTATAGTAAATGGAAGGTGCATAGACACTTGCTATACTTTCACGAGCTGTACATTAACGTTGTGGGTAGATGTCTTCCTTACGTTGCTGTAAGTTTTATCCACCGTGAAGGAAAGGAAACGTGATACGGCAGCGATCGTACTGATGCCCTCTTTCACTGCTTGATTTTCCACCACATATATCTTCGTTGCCTGAAACATACTGTGAATCTGCTTTTGCTATTCTATTTACTAAATTACAAACACGGTGCATAGAAATAAAAATGCACTCACGTCATTTGAGCATCAATTTAAAGG
>JAAAKQ030001250.1:0-18972 GCA_010016005.3 Zanna intricata | reverse complement strand
ATGCCTGACCGGGATTCGAACCCGGGACCTCCGGATGAAAGGCCGAGACGCTACCACTCCGCCACAGAGGCCGGCAAGTGGCAGCTATTACATTTTAATGTATTTACATTTATACATTTTAATTAAAATGTATAAATATCTTGAAGGAGAGAAAACCTAACAGTATTTAACTATTCTATCTTATGCTTTATTCTGATTGGCGGCACCCTTTAATAGAAATATGATAGTGAGTTTTTAAAAAAATATCATGTCTGACATAGACTCGAATCCAGAACCTTCTGATGAAAAGCAAAGACGCTACTACTCTGTCAAGTTCTATATTTAACGATTGAAAAATTATTTAAGGGTCTCCATATTTCATTATGTTGAAAAGGTTTAAAAAAAATATACATATATATATATATATAAATCTACATCACGATGTTAAGTACATAATTTGATAGATGATAACATATGTTAACAGATAATTTATTAATTTTTAATTGGATGTTATAAAAGGGTAGTAATTTTTATTAATATTTGGAGAAAAAAGATAAAATCCTGGAATTAATTCAAGAAAAACATAAATAAGAAGATTACGTTTGGATCAAAAATTAAACGGGAAAATATAAAATTTCTAACCTGGAATATAAATTATATTCAGATTTAAAAGGGTAGTGACTGAAAAATTTTACACCGAATGAAAGCTATCAAATAATTGAAAATTCAATATAAAGAAAAAAATAATTAAATTACGGCTGAAGTTTATTGCACTAATGATAATAATAATTACACACGAAACAGTTACAAGAATATTTTCAACCTAACAAATGAGAGAAAGGGTCTCACTTGAACTGTAAGTTAGAAAGAAATGAGAATATAAAAGAGAAAATTTTAAATGAAATAATATTACCAACGTCCATTTGCTAATGTCATATTAAAAAGGGAAAAGTGGATCTGGGAAAGAGGAATAGAGTGTATACGTTTTTCTGTTGTCACGGCGGTACTGGCGGAGAGTCTAAGTAAACTAAATGAAATGCTTGATGACTTAAATGGAGATTGCGAAAGTCAGGGTATGAGGATCAACAAAAAGAAGACAAAATATATGGTATTAGGTGGAAAAAAGGATTAAAGCAGAAAATTATATCTTACAGCAGGTGAAGAAATGTCAGTCCTTAAGGAGTTTTATAACCTGGAAGCCGGTGACCTGACTTGAAAGTAGAAATTAAAACAAGAATATCAAGAGGTAAGCAGGCATTTAATAAGAAGTAAAGACTGCTGTGTGGAAATTTAAACGTAGCGTTAAGGAAAAAATTAATGAAATCCTTTATTTGAAGTGTGATGCTCTATGGAGCTGAAACGTGGACGATGAGCAAGGCAGATGGGAAACGAATTCAGGCTGTTGAGATGCGGGTGTGGCGCAGAATGATAAATATCAGATGGCAAGACCGTGTAACAAATGAAATATTAAGGAGAGTCAGAAGAACAGGAAAATGCTAAATGAATTTGAATATAGGAAAAGGAACTGGCCAGAACATTGTATGAGAAAAGGGTGTTTATAAGTGGATAGGATGGAAGGCTTGGTGAATGGAAGGAAAGTAAGAGATTTCAAGTGACGGATGGGATTATATAAAATGGAAAATATGTGGAAAAAAAAAACGTTAGCAAAGGACAGTACAAGATGGAAAGCAGCAGCCGTGACAGGACATACCCTAATGGCAGAAGAATATGAGAATGAATTAATATTAAGAAGATCATACACTACAATACAATGTTATACTTTCAGCATTGTAAATATAGTGTTAAAAAGTTTGTTTTGTTCAATCAGTTTTCTAGCTACTGCTGGCTCTGGGTGTGGGTGTGTGTGTGTGTGTGTGTGTGTGTGTGTGTGTGTGTGTGTATATATATATATATATATATAGGCATAAGCAATTACTGCTACCGGCATACCAGGCATGAGAAGAGAGTTGCAGTGTAAGTGTAAATGTACCGGTGAACATTTAGTCTGGAACAGACTAAGTCATTCGCTTCTGAGACGTATGAATTGAAACCCGACCATAAAAAAACACCGGTATCCACAGTCTAGCATTCAAATCCATATAAAAACCAACCGCCTTTCCAAGGACTCTAGCCTTAGAGCTCTCAACTTCGAAAATCAGTTGATTTTGCGATGACGATAATGGGCTAACAATCATAGAAAATTGTACTTTTTCAAATCTCAACACAAGAATTTTATTACAAATGGCAAATAAAGCGTAAATTAAGCCACTTTCTTTCTTATAATGACGAGTAAATCATTAAAACTATCCTTTCTTGTCTGATTTTACAAGAGAGGATATTTTGTAAAAAGTATCATTATTAATACAAACGCAAGGAATAATACATAACAGCACCAAAAAATGAACAACAATCCCTTTTTGTATCGGGAAAACTCGTAAATTCGTATTAACTTCATAAAGAAACCTTTAGACAGGAATATACCACTGAATAAAAATAAATGTGTTATATAATATTAATAACATCTTATATAATATGTAATAGATATCAATTATCAACTACCTACTATTATTATTTTAGTACTGGTACAGGAAAGTATGCAAGAAATAGACGAGATACCGAGCAGGTCTAACGTTAAACATACGTTATGTTATGATTAGGCAACCCGCAAAAATAATTGTATAGTACCAGAACTAGTATTAAAAAGCTGTAATGATAATATTTAAACAGTAACGAAATTCCGGTGTGGCTCTTCTATCACGTAAGCCCTAGAATATATCTAAACAAAACTCTTGGGGCATAAAATGAAATATCATGCAAAAGTCAACTAAAGATTAAAAATAAAATAGAATAAAAATACGACTATTCTCTCAATTATAATTAAAAAAATAAAGTATTTTGATTTTATTTGTTAATTTATAAGCTATTTTATTTATTAAAAAGTAACGTTACTTATTAAATTTAGGTTAGCCCAAAATAAGTTAAATTATTTTAAAAAAAGTAAGGAAAATTCCTTCCTAGTAAAGTCAAGTTTTATTCAAATAATTAAATAATTTTTATAAACAAGAGATAAATATTAAAAAACACTACTGTCAAAAATAAAAATAAATAAATATTGCTAAACAAGCATTGTTCTTTAATACAGGATAATTACTATTTTATGATAATTGAGAAACATGCGGGCGGCAATTTTGAACATAGTACTTGTATACAGTATGATTTTTTTAAAATTGTTAATATATATAGAGCCTATAATACTCCCTGTAACGTAATGGTTCCAACGCGGGGTGATACACCTTTTTTTTTTTTTTTCGATGAATTGCGAAGGAATGCATTTCCGCACGTGCCATGGGGTCTTCATAGGGATGTATCGGACTCAGAACCGGGGACACTAGTTGTCCAAAGCAAGCCCACCTAGGGCTTGCTTTGGACAACTAAACAGCCTTGCTAGGCGGCTAAGCAGTGTAACCTGCCCTCTACCGACTAAACCTCTCTCACCGTTCTCCGCCGCCCCGAGACCGGACCCGCAGTTAAGCATTACTCAGCCTCGGGGAGGTGCCTTTGGGTTTGAAAGATCCGGAGTCCCCGTGCATCATCATCGCCACCCATCCAAGCAAGCTCGGACGAATAAGAACTCAGCAGTGGGCTGTCAACCCTCTGCTGAGCCATAAAGACTAAAGAACCAGGTGGTGGTTCTTCACCACCAGGTAACTTCATCCGGATCTCCATCCTCTGGTCTTCTGTTTCTTCTTCTTCTGTTTCTGTGATCTTCCTCTTCTTCTGTGATCTTCTTGTTTTCTGATCTTCTGGTTTTTTATTTTATTTGTTTTTTTTAATTCATTTTTTATTTTTTTATATTTATTTACAAATTTTTTTAAATTTATTTATTTGTATTTTTGTTTATTGTTTATTATTTTTTAATTTAATTTTTTAAATTTATTAATGATTGTATATTTTTATTTTTTTAAATTTTTATTTATTTATTTTTTTTATATTTATTTATTATGTGTGTGTAACTGTTCGTGCATGTGCGTGTTTACGCCGAAGGCTCAGGAGTCCCCATGCGTCCTCATCACCGCCCATCCCCTCAAGTAGGGACGCAAGACGACTCAGCAGAGGGCTGTCTCTTTCTCCAACTCCTCCGTGTATGTGTATGTGTGACACCGCCAAGGGTTCAGGAGTCCCCGTGCGTATCATCACCGTCCATCCCCGAAGGGACGCGCGACGGGGGTCATACACCTAAATCGGTTCAGCTGTTGAGCTGCTACAGTGGAACAAACAAACATACACACATCCTAAACAAATTACACTCCTTTTTGAGCAGTCGCGTAATTAAACTCAAATGAAGTCAGTATAAATGAAATAATTATTATAGCTAAATATTATAGATAATTGAAAGGCGGAGATAAACTTTCAGAATTTTTATGGAGCCAAATTAGAAATCATAGTTACAGATTTGAGACTGTTTTCTACTGAGAATATGATTTTCCAGGTCGTCAGAAAGTTAATTTCCCTAATTATTAATAAGAGATAAAATAATAAAAACGTAAACAAAATTTTGTTTCGTTATTACGTGTTTAATATAAGTTAAAGGAATGTTAGATTTGCACTCATACCAGTATACATTTGTCATAGCATTTAATCAATAAATTAAAATTTTTTTTCAAATTAAGTTTAATCCAAAACAATAAAAACAAATGAGTTTTTTAAACAACAAAAACTTTTAGACAGTTCAGATTGTTTAGAATCGATAAAAACATCATGTTTTTGTCGATTCCCCGAAGAAAAATCATTTTGCTCTATCACAGTACGCGCGTTTCTGATGAGACATTTCCAGGACATTGGATTGGCCGCTGTACTCCAGCGTCACCAGCTTCATTATATGGCCACCACCAAGTCCTGATCTCACCACACCAAACAATTCATTACGGGAAATATTTAAGGCACACATATCTGCACGTCGCTACACCACAAATGAAGAATTGCGTAACGCTATGACGGACGCCTTCCGTAACGTAACACCAGAAGTGCTCCGTCGCATGTGCCAGAGGACGTGGTGACGTTTAGAACTGTTTGTGCAACATGAGGTCGAACACACAGATCTACTGAACCATTAAAATTAATATTATGTATCAAGTGAATAAATAAAATAATTCATTATTACGTCCCATTTTTCATTTATAACTCATTAAAAATTTTTATTTCTTCTAACTTTAGAGGATACAGTCACTTCCCAGCCAGCCGTATAATTAATCAATGTACGTGAAACATGAAAAATATTACATATCTTTAAACTCCCCTTCTCCCGATGTTCATTTTGAAACACTCTGCATGTATGTATGTATGTATGTATGTATGTATGTATATATATCTTATTTTGCATTCCTATTTCTGTTGAAAAATATTAAATGCTAAATAGCACTTAATGTTTTTCAACACTAAAGTACCATTATAATACTTTATATTTGTTATAAAAGTATCCAAATAGATAATATTATCATATCACTTTGAATCTTATCATGTGTCAAAACGCGGCTTTTTACAATAAATTCTTTTATACCATTTGCTTTATCTATAATTCCCTTATAAACATCTTATAAAAAAATAAACAATGAATTTAGCATACACACTCGTACACGCGCACGCCCACACACATATGTTTAAAGAATTAAATTTTACGCCACATTATCAATATGTACTTGAAAACGAACTTTAATAGAAAGAATTAGTTATGCAGTTAAGTTAACCTTCATTAGAAAATTATTTTGAAGGTGACTAACTTGTAAAGCACTGCCGTCATTCGTCATAAAAAACAAATTAAAATTCGTCATAAAAAAGCTTAATTAAACATTGATCTTCATTTAACACATATATTTATTTTATGAAATAAATATACTTTTATGTCGACCTCCACGGCAGTGAGGAAAGGTCTTCGTATATTTTACGCTGAAGGTTCCTCCGTTTGAATGTCATTAAGATTTGATATTTTTTACACGCTAAAATTCTATGCTATACCCTTCTATTGTAGATTGGCAGTTCGTCAGAAATAGCATCAAGCCGCGACAATTTTGTCAAATTCCGCGTCGTTAATAAAAAAAAAAATCTGATGTGGAAACTACATAACTTCCTTGTTCGCCGATTAAATTACATTATATATTTAAAAAATAATGAAAATTACATAAAATTTTATTTCATTAATAACTTCTGATATTTTATCATTTTTAAAAAAATTTTATTATTGAATTATTTATCATAAACATTATTTTTACAATCGGATATTAATAATTATTAATAAATCAATATATTTAAATTAAAAAGAGAAAAGAAGATGAAGTCTGATTCGAACCGATGTGTACACTTTTAAGATCCAGATATTTCATTAATTAAAAGTTTATTTGGCTATTACTCTGGAACCAATGAAAATAAGTACCAATTATGATATATCTTTGAAAAGCTCACAATGAGGGCTTATTACTGCAGTTAAGACAAGTCAAAAATCCACAATTAGATGTTACAAGTGTCCTAAATCCAATATTTCAACGTTATACGGTTAAATGTTTTTGAGTTATGCGAGATATGAACATACGTACAGACGTCACGCCGAAACTAGTCAAAATGGATTCAGGGATAGTCAAAACGGATATTTCCATTGAAATCTGAAAACCAACATTTTTCGCGATCACAATATTTCCTTGTACGAAGTAAAGGACCATTACTTAGTGCAAGGAAGTAATAAGTAAAATATTTAGTAGTTATAAAAGAAATGTTTTATAACACAATTACCGGTTGAATTCGAGTTATGAAAGTTATTATATACAAATATATCTTATTTATTACCAGGAAGGAAACCCATAGTCAAAATTACAATAAAAATAAAACGGACAAATATTGATTAAAATTTAAGTTAGTTTAATTTAATCTCCTAAAATATTTCAGGAAATTTCCTTAAAATCAATCCAAAATTACAAAACCAGAATCAACGGAGGAAAGGCTGAGACCCTACCTCTTCGCCATGAAGATATTTTTGCTGTAATCGCGAAAAATTTCTGTTTCAGATTTCAATGGAAATAACCATTTTGATCATCCCTGAATCCATCTTGACTAGTTTCGGCAAGACGTCTGTTTGTATGTACATATCTTGCATAACCCAAAAACCCAAAACCGATTAGCTGTGGAATGTTAAAATTTTGGATTTAGGACTGTTGTAACATCTATTAGTCCACCGTCCCTTTTGATTGGAATCGACTGAACCAAAAGTGTCAAAAAAGCCCATAATTTAAAAAAAATTGGATTTTGAACTTTTTCTTAACTACAGTAATAAGCCCTCATTGAGAATTTTTCATCGATATATCATAATTTTATTTATTTTCATTTATTTATTTAATTTATTCCACAGTTATAGCCAAATAAGACCTTAATTAATGAAATATTTGGATGTTACAAGGTTACAACACGTCGGTTTGAATCAGACTTCATCTCCTGTTTTTTTAAACTCTTTTTTAATTTAAACATAGTAAATTATTAATAATTATTAACCTGTGATTGTAAAAAATAAATTAAGATAAATAATAATTCAATAATAATTAAAAAAAGAAAAAAATGAATAAATATCAGAAGTTACCAATGAAATAAACTTTTATGTGCATTTAATTTTAAATAAATGTCTAGATGTAATTAATTAGGCGTACAAGGAAGTCATATAGTGTCCATATCAGACTTTTTTTATAATTACTAAACGTAGATAGGGCTTGTTTTTTTTTTTGTTTAACCTCCGAAATCACCGTTAAGGTATATCTTCAGAGGATGGGATGAATGAATTGTAGCGGTTGTGAAAAATGCCATGCCTGATCGGGATTCGAACCCGGGACCTCCGGATAAAGGTCGAGACGCTACCATTCGCGCCACGGAGGCCGGCAGATAGGGCTTGTTACGAAGAATTTATGGGTAAGTTCACTTACCTATCAACCGTAAAATGTTTTGTTCAATTATCGAAACATTTAGAACATTTTATTCGATTTTAACAATTGAACATCAAAATAAAAAACCTTTTATTTAGAAAAAATAATAGAAAACAGTGGGAGATGTTGTAAAATATGAAATACTGAATTAAACTTTACTTCTCAACCGATTATGGAATTATTTTTAAAATATATATCCGAAATTCTGGAAAATTAAAAGTAAACTCTAATAATTAGCTTTAATCTTTTAGATTGTTCCAGTGCAGTGGTTCTTATATTTTAATCGAACATCGATCAACACACATATAAATATTATTATTCATAAATAAAGTTTACAGAACCCTGTTAAAAGTATTTTAAAGTTGTTTTAAATTGTTCCACCCTTATTATATGGATGCACCATTTCAAATTAAAAAAATAAGAACAATAAGCTGTAACAGTCATCCTTTGTCTTTTACCGATACAGTCCACAGACTTCCTTAGCGGAATGATAATTCTACCTTTCATCCAAACGTTCGAATCTCGGTCATACTATACGCTAAAAAATCGGTATAAAACTCGTCTATCGGGCTAAAAACTCGGTATATACGCTAAAAAATTCCGCTAATTTTTGTTAATGATTAATTCACCATATAAGCATTAAGCTTGTGCATGGTAATATGAAATGGAAATTTTTTAACGTATGAACAATATCATGCCTGACCAGGTTCGAACCCGGGACCTTCGAACGAAAGACCGAGATGCTACCACTCAGTAATGAGATTGGAAGATTAAAATATAATCCGGAAATCGGATTAATTTTAAATAAAATTAAAAAATTTGTAAGCCTGCAACATACTTCGTGAATAAATATAATGGAATCAAATGTTTCACCGTCTCCAATTAGCCGCTACATCATATAAACTCTCTTAAATTACTTAAGAATAAATGTTGTTTGGCAGTTGTGCACTGTGAAACTGCCAACTTCATGTGGCTCAATCTTGCTCAATATCAGTTGTCGGATACGATCATGAAATAGAATACACAGTTTAACTTTAGAAGAATATATTATCTTGTGATTATTTTAAAATAAGTCTGGTATAAATCCATTTCCACGAGAAAATCATTCCTTTGGAAAATATTTTAAAATATCCATTATTGTGGTTAAACCTAGCCGGCGTGCATTTAGAAAAAAACAATTTTACCCAGCTTAGAGAAAAAATATTACTGATTAAAAATTTAGATTTACTAAATTGAATGTGGAGTAAAGTATTGATTTTTCTTTAAAAATGAAGGAAACATCCAAAAACTTACAGGATTTTTAATCATAAAAAACTTCACCATCTTTGAAATTGTATAACATCTGGAATTATCCATTTGAACTATAAACCGTTTAACCTGATGACCATACTAAGATACCAAGAGTGATTTACTTAAAAAAAATAATCTTTCAAAAATTGTTCCCGTGTTTCCTTTGCAATGTTACGGGTTTGAAGTTCGATCTGTGTTGTTATTTTAAAAGCTATAACATCTGTTATTATAAAAAAAAGAAACCAAATAGGGTAGTTGTTAACGGGATTTAGGCTTTATTTATTTAGGATTTAGGCCTATGTAAATAAAGAAAAAAAGAAAGAAAGAAAAAAGCGATACAATTTTTAAACTGCACAGTACATAACACTGAGTGAGTAGCAGGTTTTAACAGGTACTGTTAGCATAAAATACATTAAGTACCTCACAATTAGGATAAAAGAAGCGTTAACATTATTAATGACCATTATTATTTCTTGAGTAATAATGTTATTTAATTTCTCAATACAGAGAAGTAAATATATAAAATAAAATGACTAAATGTTAGCGAGATTAAACGTGAAGGTTTTGCAAATCTGTTACGTTAAGATAAAAAAGAAGGAACAATTTTTAAGTGTATTTAACACGTTAATTATAGTTAAAGTACAGAAATAACACGCAATATCGTCATTCTTTATTAATAATTATTCTGCAGCACTATTGTGAAGTCAATTCTACAATAAATATAATTCCTATCAAACAATTAAATAATGCAACAGAGAAGTCGCATTAAAAACAGTGAAATGCAACAGGAAAATTGCGTTAAGAAAAAAATGCAACAGGAAGATACAATTTTTTTCACTACTATGAAACTAGCTTGTGCAATTACGGCACTTTTATACTTGCATTATCGATGTAACAATCTAAAATTGTTATTACTTTCTTACAATTTCTTTAACTGCACTAAATAATTAATACTTTCCCTGCATACATTTCCTCATACTTAATGCATTTCTGTAATAGAATAACAACATAGAAACATTTAACAACATAGAAAATTAACTAATTTATGTTTAACTGGGACGTTTTACCGACTTTTTCATAGAAAAGTTCGGTATTGCTTTGGGTCGCATGCTGGAAGCGGGAGTGAAAATTAACTTCCTTTACATTTTGAGGTGTCGGTACGAAAATACCATTTAATTAAAATAGTTTAATTATTTAATTTAATTTAATTATTTATTTATAGGCTTATATACAAATTTTTATGGCTCGAAAATCTACAAAACTATTGTGAAATTTTCATTGAGATTTAAATAAAATTTCAAATTTACATTTGAACAAGTTAAAATTGTATTTAGAGCAACAATGTGCCTTGGGCACTCTAACGGCCCTGAAAATTTATGTTTATGACTTTATAATAATTTCCTTTAAAAAACAAATTTTTTAGTAAAAGAAAATTTAATATTGTTACCATTATGTGAATCTAAAAGTTTCATACATTCAGTTATGAAGTGATAGAGAAAATATTACTTTTAATATACTTGAAATATTACGTTTATTTTTTGAGCAGGGACATCTTACTTAGTGTACTTCATGTTATAATTTGAGCCCACAGCTTTCGGCTTGTTTTTGCAAGAAAATAATTTTCACTTCATTAAAATCTATATAAAAATCCACTTTGCTTACAATAAAGAATACGAAACATATATTTTCATGTTTTTACACGACTGCCCAAAAAAGAGTGTAATGTGTTTAGGGTATATGTATGTTCCACCGTAGCAGCTCAACGGCCGAACCGATTTAGATTTATGACCGCGTTTGAACCCTTACATTACCGGGAGTATCGTATATATATATATATATATATATATATACACGAGTATATATATGTAGCAGTGGAGTTTGCCTATTGCAGCACAAACTTCAATTACTAGAATTTATGAACCGTGAACTGAGAGCCTTCATCACCGTGTTAGCTGAGTTTTAACTAAATGATTAAAATTAATAAAAAAAAATAATATTACAAAAGTTAAAGAATTAAATTTACGTTATATAAAATAAAATACGAGAGGTTATCTCTTAAGCAAGGACCATTTCATTGAAAAAAATTTATTCTGAAAACTTCATAAATATTTTTTTATTTCTCTTATACTACTTACCTTATACTACCTTATATACCTTATACTACTTTATTATACAATCGCCACATGAATTAAGACATTTATCAAAGCAATACACCAGCTTCAATATATCCCCGTTGTATTCTTCTGCCACCAATCTATTTAGCCATTGATTAACAGCATTTTTAAATTTATCGTCATCCGCGAATTGTTTACCACTCAACAATTTTTTTCAATTTCATAAACAAATGGTAATCAGAAGAAACTAAGTCCGGACTATTTACCAAAAATTTACAATCACCCACCGGTGATTGTAAATTTCCCATCCAAATGTTCTCAGTAAATCACGTGTCGGACCCGCAACATGTGGACGTGCGTTATCGTACAGCAGGATGACGCCGTCGGTCAGCCGCCCACGTCGCCAATTTTGAATGGCGCGCCATAACTTACGAAGAGTTCCGCAGAAGGCTTCTGAATTTTTTAGTCATTCATTTTTTAGTCATTTTTTAATCAAGTATGAAATCAACCAGCAGTATGCCAAACCGACCCCAAAAGCTGTGCCCATCAGTTTGTGTTCAAATAGCTGTGGCTTGACTTTTATTGATCAGGTTGGTGATCGAGGGCGACGCCATTCACTTGACTGCCGTTTTCTTTCTGGCATGTAATACGAAATCCATGATTCATTGCCGGTAATAACTGAATTAAGGAACTTATCACCTTTTTTGTGTAGCGCATCAAAAATTCCAAAGCAGATCCCTCTTGGATTTTTTGTGACGTTCCGTTAAGACGTGCGGCATCCAACGTTCACAAAACTTTCTGAAATGGTCATGAACAATACGATAAGACCAATAACAGCTCCTGAAACATCAGGAAAATAAGGACCAGGTCGAAAATCGTTGAGCGACGATCTTTTCTGATTTCATCGTCGATGCGTTTCAACAAGTACTCGGTGAATATCGAGTGCCTCCCAGACGTTCTTCATCGTGCACATTAAATCTGTTATTTCTAAACCTTTCGTACAATTTTCGGACGTTTCTTTCATTCATTACATTATCACCGTACACAGCAAGCTACTGCCTATGAATTTCAGCCGGTTTAACGTTTTGATGATTTAAAAACGTATCACATCACGTATTTCACAGTAGGCGGCAACATCAATTTTTCGTATTCATTTTTTAATGTAATAACTCATACCTAATCAAAGATAATATAACGCGACAACTTACAGAAAACAATGTAGTATGTATATTACTAGCGTGATAATGAACGACACAGGTTCACCAACCTTAAGGATAGAAATTTCCCAGCTGTCTTTACTTTAGAAATATCCCTCGTAATATTAAATAATTTAAAAAAGTTTCTGTTTAATAATAATATTCTTCCCGTGAGGACTGCATGTTAAGTTACAGTGGTGAAGTGAGCACCTCGTACTGAGGCTAGACTAATCATCACTATCAACTGGTAACAAACATGGTGCCCCTGGGGCGATGTTTTGAGAGGTGCAATGGGGTGTTCTTATAATATCTCTGCAAACAATCATCCGGTTTTCAAAATTCAAACTGGATATTTGTCAATAGGTTGAAGTCTAACTTTTGCATACATCAAGTACACTCTGATCTTACAGATCACGGTTATTACACAACTACCCCAAAAAAATTGTAATATATTTAAGTCGTATGTATCAATGTTTGTTCCATCGTAGCAGCTTAATGGCTGGGAAGAAGTGAGAGCCGCTTATGAGGCTACAGAGAAAACGCCTGAAGAAGTATTTTCGACCATGTTGGATACTGCCGCTGGTTGGGACAATACACAGCAGTGGATCACGGAGATAAACCAAAAGAAAGAAGGAGAGGAAGCATCATGGTGCGAGCGGCGCTGAGGTGGATCGGGGGGAGGGGACAGCCTCCTATCCAGTCGCAGTCCGTCCCTCGCGGGACATGGGAATGGGCTGCAATTTTAAAGCACGGCGACTCCTCGAACCCCGATACTCGGAAATGGATGACACACTTATACGGAGGAATCGGGGGTGAGGGATAGCCTTCTGTTGAGTCGTCGCGCGTCCCGTTCTTGAGATGGGCGACGATGAAGACGCACGAGTATTCCTGACCCCTCGGCGGGCACACTTACACACAAACCCTAACACTAACAAAAAAAAAACACTGTTATATACACGTACACACATACACACAAACAAACACTAACAAAAAAAAGGGATGTGAATGAGTGTGTGTTTGAGGGTGTGGATATGTTTTGATTTTATGTTCAGAGATGATGATAAGTTACTAGAAGATACCAAAGAGATGACGAAGAAGAAGATCCGAAAACAACCTGATATCCCCCCGAGACCACGTTATGCTTAATTGCAGATCCTGTCTCGGGGCGGAGAAGAGCGGTGAAGCAGGTTTAGTCGGTAGGGGGCAGGCTGTGGAGTCTGCTTAGTCGCTCAGCCAGGCTTTATAGTTTGCTGGGTTTGACTAGCTGGGGGCGGTTAGCGTCCCTGGTTCGGAGCTCGACACAACCCCATGATGACCCCATGGGGCGTGCGTAACTGCATCGCAACTCATCGAGACTCATTGTCAAAAAAAATAAAAGAAGCTTAACGGCTGAACCGATTTAGATAAATGACCCCGCGTTTGAATCCTTACTTACCGGGAGGACATATGTGTATATATATGTATGAGTAAATAAATTCATAAACTTTGAAAAAAATTATACTATATACAAATACTTAATAGGAGATCGTCACCCACACGCTCTTTAATTATCCTACATTAGAAATTATCTTATATTAAAGAGCAATGTTTGTTCTGGCAGTCGTGTTTTTAAATGTCTATCTCTGGTCTTCATTTTTACATTTTACGTTACAGACAATCCCAATACAGTTTATTTTCAACCGATCAAAAGTAGGAATATGATTAAATAATTTCACAAAAATACATAACACACACGCGCGCGCGCGCGCGCAAAAATAAATTTTTACGTATACCAACCGGAATAATAGTTTAGTCTTTTTTCTATAGTGACTACTGGAAGATGATAGGTATATATTTTTAATTTTGACCATTTAGTAAATTTGTTACTGTTTAATGTATATTTGTTACACATTTTTTTTAAACATGTACGCTGTATTGATTTCAGTATTTAATAATCTCCTGATTTGTATTTTTCTCTGCACCTTGCAACATAACTGGTAATTAGTATTTACAATAAAACACAAGGTAAATATTTTAAAAACAAAAAAGAAAATTTATCGTGTTAAAAATATATCAATAATCTTATAATGAATAACACCTGGTTTACAACAAATATTTAAAGTAAGATTTTTCGACCGAATGATAAGTTAATTTTTATTATCTCAAATTATCACTTGCAAAAAATAAAGAGATTTGGTTTGTGAGATGTCATGTTCTAATATCTATATGTTATCGTTAGCTAATAACAATCACAGAGAATCAGAGACTTTCCATTCTTGATAAACAGGAATCCATTTCAATTCTAATGCAGGCGTGAGACCGTGACTCTGCATTCTACACTTAAAGGTAAAGGTGATATGACCTAAATAGAGCTGAGTCCTCTACGAGTTTGAAATTAGATCCTTCTTTCATCTTTAAAACCGATTAAAAATACCATCGCTCTCACAAATCCAAATATCAATCGGTTGATACTTGACGTTATCCCAACATAAAGTACAGACCAAAATCCGTCCTTGGTTCTACATATTGAGGTGAGATTTCGCGTAAGAATTAAAAAATAACCGCTGCTAAATCGAATTTATAATCATGCAAGGTTGAAATTTGCTCCTGCCGGGTTTTACTGACAGTCCTATTTAGTTTAATGTATATAAAAACTGTTAGGCACATAACGTTTTTAACCCCTGAAAACAAAAAAAAAATAGGCATGATTATAAAAATTACTTATATCGAGTTTTCTATGATCACCATATATTATCCCTCTTTTAATACATAAAAATATGTTTATGGACTGAGTAGATTAAAGAAGATAGGATCATTGCCGATAGATTTTTATTGTGGTTGTTTTACAATTTTAAAGGTCCTTGGTTATAGTCAGTTTGAAAGTATAACTTACTTTAGTTTGGACTTTAATGCTCGTTTTGCCAGAGCATACTTCGGACACAGGAGCTCAGCTAAAACCGATAGAAACAGAAAATATCCAATTAAATGATGTAAAATATGAAATCAACTTTTTTAAAAATTAATAATAAAAATTATTGGGATTTTTAGGATAATTATTTAAACAAAATAAAAGTATTAGCTTGTACTGTATAGATTTTTTTTTTCACGGTCAGCTGTTTAATGCCAATTTAGGCTACATTAATGCAACTTTAAAAAAAAAATATGTACTCGTATAAAAATTCTGTTTTCAATATAACCTTGCAAATTAATTTAAAAACGTAATAAAAAGCCAATTAAAACTTCAAACACTGGCTACGGCTTTTTTTTGTTCAATAACATACTTGTTTTTATTTTACTGAAAAATATGTATGTATATGTATATCTATATGTAGATACATATCTACACATCAATTTACTTAATTCATGTTACGTCAAGAAAAACTTGTTTTAAGTTTGTTACACCTGAATAAATAGCCTTGAGAATTAAGTTACTTCATTAGTTGGATCCAGTTTTATGTACTAAATATAAAAATTACTGCCTGTTATAAATTATACTATTACTGTAATCTATATTTTAATGTTAAAACCTTTAACATAATACATAAAATCTTAATAAAAATGATAAAAGTAATGATAAAAAAAGTCAGAACCTTAAAATATACGTATAATTTTTGGACTTCTTTCTTTTTTGGTTTAGCCTCCGGAACCACTGGAAGGTATTACTTCAGAGGATGAATGAGGATGTAGAATGTGAATAAAGTGTAGTATTGTACAGTAGTTGTGCGGAAATGCTGATACTACGCCGTGTTGTGACGTCATAAGGAAGATGTCTTAAGACAATGTTCTTAAAAAAAATGTCTTAAGAAAATTTAATTTTCTGGACTTATCTATGTCCATTTGTCTTTTTGTCCGGGTTACACCATTTAAAATTACTAATTTTTATTCTACCACTACTTTCTGAATGCACTTGAAAACGGTTAACTATATATAACTTGAAATACTCATCTAGATTTTAACCCTTTTATAAAAACAATTTGCAACACCCTTGAAATCGATTTTCTTGTTTAAATTTTTTTTTAAATTTTATTCGTTCCGTACTTATTTAAAAAAAATAATAATAATAAAAATAAAAATAGAAAGAAAGAAATTGAAATTGGAACACACCACCAAATAGAATTGGGTCCATGATTGACAGGAATCGGAATTAACTACGTAGCCTTTGCTGACGATATTGCAATGTTCTCGGAGAGCCTCAAAATGGTAACAGAAAAAGTAAATCGTCTAAAAATAATCGTAAAGAAAGTAAGGATAGAAATTTTCTTCAAAAAGATAAAATTCATGAGTAACATAAAAAATTCTTCGAAGTCTCTAATTACAAAATGTGGAAAAATACAATTAAACATGTGGGAAAATATAATACAAATTCATTTTTTAAATTAAAAACCAATCCTCAGCCCAGGAGCGTGTCCTTTCAGGTAAGGACACGCCCCTGGGCTGAGCTATACTTTATTGGAGGTCCGGCCCAGGGGTGTAGGGAAAAAAAAGATATGTTTGTATGTGTCTACTTCTCATGATACAGTGTACATATTTTTTTATTTTTTCTTTATTAAGCATGTATACGTATTGTTTAAAAGTAAAAATACAGAAACTATTCTTAATTGTACCCAGCAATTTATCAAAATGAGTTTATTATAATATTTTTTTTTTACAAATTTACGATTTACTTAAAACCTTTACGTGTTAACACAATTTTGGTGGCATATTTGAAATCAGTACCAAATTACAGTGAGAAAGGTCGTGTAACATGTTAGATATAAATTTTCTGTTTATTAGTGAATGATCTTTACAAATAAGATGAGGCTGAAAACATTTCAGATACCATGACAAAAAGAAGAGCTAAACTCTTCAACCATCTAATGACAATGAATAACAGGCTCACAAAACAAATCTTCATCCACGTCTATAACAATAAAGAACGGAAATCAAAAACAAGGAAATTTATTAAAACAAAACAAAATTACATAAATCTTTTGAAAATCTCACAGTAAGATCAAAAATTAAATAATAATTGAAATATTTATTAGATATTTCATTTTAATTATCTTGGTATCGCACCGTATGAAGAGGATAAATATTTGAGTTTTAAGCTAGCGAATTTCAAGTTGTTTATGTTACAATTCGGAAGAACTCATCCTAAGAAAACTATAAGACTAAACGAAGTTTTATAAGTAATGGTAATACCACTTATTTTTACTGAACCGAAATCTGGATGCCGAAGAAAAGAAACCAATATAATATTCAAGCTGCTGAAATTAAATTTTTGCGCGCACTTAAATTTTGGCAATGAAATGACAAATTGTATAATAGGAAATTAGAGATTAATAAAATTTTAAGGCTGTACTGCGTGAAATTAAGTATAACAAACGACAACTTCAAAGAATGACAGATGATAAATTTATGAAGATGGCCATGATTTATAATCCTGCTGAAAAAGTGTGGGTATACCTCAGAAACAGTGTTGGAGAATTTTATATTTTGACAGTTTTCTCCAAATCGGAACAGGCGATTCTGAATAAAACTGAATAAAAATAACTGAATAACTAACTGAATAAAAAATAGAAATTAAAAGTCGTACTAAATATTAAAAATAATACAGTTTTAATATTTAAATTTAATTTTTTTCAGGTTGGTGCTAAATTATAAAGTTATTCCTCTAGTATCCTTTCATTTCATTTTTCTTTCTCTCTTCTAAGCAAGTGGTTGGATTTTCTTCTCATCTCCTGGAAACCCTTAAATTTCTTAATCTTTCTCCTAAAAGTTTTTTTTTTTCATAATGTATTCCTTATTAATGCCCATTTTCTTCTGTATTTTATTTGTTAAGTTCTTCTTAATACTTAATTTACTTTCCGTTTATTTAATTTAATGTATTTATGATAATTAAAAAAAAATTATCGTCAGTCAATATTTATGTATTTTAATCAATAAAATATTTAAAAATATATGATTACTTCATTTGTTATTATTATTTTATATTAAATAATAAACTGTTAAAAAGGTTATAACAAAATTTTTTTTACTGCTAATTGAATACATTTATTGTTTTTAGTAGCATTTAAGTACTGCATTTATAGCTTTTATTATATTACGTCACATCAAAACAAGGTTAAAAATTAACAAGTAATTTTAAGCTTTCTAGTTTTAATAATAACAACAACAGCTACAGGTAGTATATATTCGTAGTTGTAATCACAAAAAAAAAGCAATAAATAATTTGATAAAGAAAGATAATTAACCTAACCGAGAATTATGTATATTGCTACAATTAAGAATAATCTATCTATATAATTATGTAACAAAATTTGTTTTTTTTTTTTTTTTTTTTAATATCAGAAAAATTGGTGCGTTTTTGTTATCCCCCCCCCCACTAAAATCATTTTTTTCCTCCAAAAACTGGTATAAATATACTCGAAAAGTAATTATGTACTAAAATTAAGCAGAAAAATCACTTTTTGAAAAAAA
>JAAAKQ030001249.1:0-38802 GCA_010016005.3 Zanna intricata | reverse complement strand
GACATGGCATTTTTCACACACGCTACAATTCATTCATCTCATCCCTCTGAAGATATACTTAATTGTGGTTCCGGAGGGGTAAAAAAAAAAAAAAAAAAGGGTTGACCACTCCTGAGAAGTGTGGTTAGTTGAAACCCAACCACCAAAAAACACCCGTATCCACAATCTAGTGTTCAAATCCATATAAAGATAACTACTTTTACTAGGATTTGAACCTTAGAACTCTTGACTTCAAAATGAGCTGATTTGCGATGTCTCATTAACCATTAGACCAGCTCGATGGGCTGCACTTTATTTTCTAGCAAGTCACAATAGTACTCACTGTCAATTCTGGGTATTTGTTCTAAATAATCGCAATAAATTATCCAAAACACTGTCAACATCACTTTACTAGCTGACTTAAAGGTTTTAAATTTTTTCCTGGTGGGTAAATCCAGATGAACCTTGGAACACAATTTTCAGTAATTTTGCTAATCATGGATAATGAAATGAACAGTAGCAAGTACTTGAACCAAAAATTTCAGCACTTTCCCAAATTTTTAAAGTATCATTGTAAATAAGCTAAATTAATGTGATTTTATAAAGCGTTAGTCAAAACTTTTAACACTGGTCTTCTGCAGTGATGAAAATATGTGACACGTGTTCTGCCTGATTTAAATGGTTTAATCCACTTATAAAGATCTACATGGTTAAAACCCTGTTCACCATACGTTTTTAACATACATAAGTGAATTTCAGTCAGATATACAAAATAAATTATTTTTTCACAGCACACTTCCATAGTTTAATTTCAAGGAGACATTTTACAATAAACACAACAGGTTATAATAATACACAGATGATATATTTTCTATGCCAGGGAAGACAACTTGAATAGTAGCTATTTTCTCTTTAATTATTGAGGAAATATTGAATTATTATCCTTCTACAAGGAATAATCCTTGTAGATTTGACTCCTTGCAAAACAGGTAATTCGAAAAATTTCATGTTTTTCAGATATGTTGAATTCATGGCTTTACAGTTTTATTTGTATGTTATAGTTAATATTTTTATACATGTATACATTTTTATGCTTGTACCAATCTGTACAATTACAGATGATTGTTGATTCTGTTACATGTAATATTTCAAGTGTTTTGTACCTATGGGTGAATTTGCATCTAATTTGCTTAATTTAAATTTTTATTTTCTGCATTAAATCCAAAATATGTTTTCATTTATATAACTTTATTATACTTTTGTGTATCATATATGTACAACCTGTACTCATACATAATTGATATATCAGCCGATGTTAATTTTGGTTAATAAAATCTAAAAAACAAAATGAACAATAGCACTATAAATCTTAATTGTTGTCTATCAAAAGATGAAAACAATTTTCATAAAAAATATGTTGTTATAGAAAATTTTAAGGGGAAATCTGAGACTTTATGAGTGATTATTTGTAGCTGAATTCTCTCCATTAAAAAAAAAAACTGTTAATTAATTGTCTGCAACCAACAACATTAGTATAATGAAACTGAAAAACACAAATACAAATGCCAAATTATAATTTCAGCAATGAAATATTACAGTAATAATAGCTTTATAAAATATTTATGTTTATTGACTTTTATTTAAAAGTTTAATTTGCATTTCTTTACTCTCATAAAATATACTAACTAACCAGCAAACAAGTAAACTTCAATAAGAAAACTGAACAACAAATTACAGAACTTTTTGACCACTGAGTAGCTATTGCATTTTATTGACAAGACCCATTAGAAAAATTAATTTATAGAAAATGCCCAAACATATTTTTGTTAAGTAACAGTTACAATGAAATACTAGCACACTTTTTTTTAATGACAATTAAAAGTAGTTCAAAAACAATTTTGCAGTTATTGTTCACATAGTACCCTTGCATGATTTTCTCGAAATGTTGCTCACTGCTGTTGATTCATTGGATTGTCACGCAATGCTGATTTTTACTGACGTTTTACTCACTAAGCCTATAATTAAAAAGAAGAAGAAGAAATCAAGAACCCGTTTGTAACATTCTTCTGGTTTGTACTATTTATTATACACATGTAATATACTTCATATAGCGGAAGGTGCAAAGACAATTGAAATCTAACCATATCTAGAATTTTAAACAATAATTATAAAAATAATAATATTATGTACTAATAATACAAAATCAGTAGTTAAAACAAAGGATCCATTTTCTTATGGACAGTGCTCCAACAAAAGTTCACAGCAAGTTATGCTTTGATCAATATATACAGTTATAAAATAGCAGCACTACTAATATTATTCACAGACAGCTTTCCTTTGATGCGGTAACCAATAAGATTAATTTTACTATGATTTTTTTTTTCCATAAGACAAATGATATCAAACCTTGCACAAATCAAAAATCAGATTAAAAAATAATACATTAATTTATATATTGTTACATTAAAATTGTTACCAACATGGATTGGAAGAGCTTGATAAAATAGAGCAGGTGAAGTGATGGCAGTTATTGCAGTTGCAGTGTTCAAAGGTGGAATCATCACTTGACTGGGAAGTAGACAGCATTCATCTAAAATTATTACAAATTAAATATCAATAATAAAAAAAATTCTGTGAAAACAAAAATAAAAAACGGCTCCACTGTCATGTTTTAGAGACAATTTGAAGCTTTTTTTAAAAAGGCTTCTATAGCCAATAACCCCACATAAAACAATTTGTTACAAACTAAACAAAAAGAGTCATCAAAAAGAGCATCAATACTTTAATGTAGTGCCAATGGCACTAATCCTATAAGTTTTATCCTTATTTTTTCTTATGTAAAACTTTATTTTCCCAAATAAAACACCCTCAGAATTTCCCATGTAATAAAACAAAGAGAAAAAGTGTATTTTTGACCGAGTAATGGCAGCACTATGTATAACATACAGTGTTTCTAAAATGGTGAGCAGGCTATACTTTTTTTGGATTTTACTTCTAAAACTAAACAAGGAATACCCTTAGGAAAAATGGAAATTTCTCCTTCATTCTCCCCTGTTTGCCATTTTCTTATTTTTATAAAGAATTTATATCTCAAGTTCAGATGAGGAATGACATTAATATTTGATAAGCATCTTGGTAATAACATTTTTTTAAACTAGCAAAAAAAATCATGAATAAACCTTTCCAAATTACAAACTGATCACCATGGTCATTTTTCCAATCCTTTATATAAACATGAATATAGTTTTATCAAAGTGTATGTTATTTGCTAAAGCCTTTTTATGTTATTTTGAACAAAATGACATTTTTTTTTTAAATCCATTAAATAGCAGAGTTATAGCAGAAAATTGATATTGTAATTTTGTGTCTGTTTTCATGTCCTTCACTTTATGTTCAATTTGATTAAATATTATTTTTATTTATTGTTAATTCTAGTATTATAAATTAGTATCAAATTAATAAATAATTTTTTCTTAATAAAATGTAATATTAAATAATAATAAAACAACTGATATTAATTGCTCACTTTTTAATAATTTTAACAAAACATTAGCACAAATTCTGGTTGTATCATAGTGACCAGACTAGGTTGTATCATGGTGTGTTGGGGGCAACTGAACACATCAATGAGCCGATGAAACAAATTTGAATTTTTACTAACTTTTTTTGTACTTTCAACACTTTTTCAATTTCTTTTTTGTCTAAATGTGTTCGATGCACTCCATGAGAGGGGAATTCCTATCTAGCAATAACACATTTATTGGGGTTTTTTGCTGCTGATGTCTTATAATTGATGCAAAAGCATTTATAATTTAGCATCATCACAGTATATAATAATTATAATCAATAATAAAAAAAAAAAAAGATCACTTACTGCTTATGTTTCTTTTAAAAAAATATATACATTGTGCACTTTCACATAAGCCTCATCAGATTTATTTAAAAAAGAATTTTAAAAAATGATAGTATTTCTTCTTAGATTGTTAAATGGTAATTTGAAAAAAATTTTATTAATAACATATACTGCTATCTATTAGATGATTTATAATTATACGTAATCTAATATGCTGAATCCATTCAACAAACACAAACTTCAGTTGCTCATTTATAATAAATATAAGATGATTATAAAAGAAATCTTCGGTTTCAAGTAGTATTTAAACAGCATTATATTTAAAATATTACTTACATGAATAAATATTCTGAAAGGATAAATTCTAAACTTTTATTGATATTAGTACACTTTGACATGTACATCATTCATTACCTTGCACAAATCCAAGATGGTAATCCAGCTCTTCCCATGTACTTGCCAACATGTTGGATATAATGAATACTACTGCAACAATCTTCTTCCATCTTGATGTCACAGGTTTTCTCCAAATAAACAGTGTTTTTCACATGTCCCCACAAAAAGAAATCTAGTGGAGTCATGTCTAGGCTCCTTGGAGATCATGCCTTCCTCTTCCATTTCATCTGTTTTGAAATCAAATGTCAAATCCAGTACAGACATAGTTGTTGTAATGCAGCAGAGTGCCATCTAGTTGAGAAAAAATTAATCCTTTTTCTTCTTCAATATCGTCAATCTGTGGAAAGTTGTAAAGTTCAAGCACATCACAGAAAATATCCCTATTAATTGTGCTTTCTACAAAAATGAACAGGCCTACAATACATTCATCATCGCACCAAACACTGGCTTTGGGAGAGTTATGGGATGTTCGATAATTTTATATGGTAGCAATAATCCCCAACTCCTACTCACTAATATAGAATGACACCTCATCTGAAAACATGACTTTTTCAGGTAGTTCTCATTTTCATCAATGTTGCTGAGCATTAAAGCTACAGACACCAATTTATTTTTATTTTGTCATCAGGTTTGATTTCATGTAAAAGTTATATCTTACAAGCTCATAGTACCGAGCCTCTTATGTACCACTTTGTATGGTAAATTTAGGTATACATAACTCTAAACTGCGCCTTGCTAATGACTTTTTCAGGCAACACATACAAGATGCAGACGGTTGCCTGGTGACTTCCCCTTTAAGATGCTGTCTGTTTCTGTAAACTGATTAAACCATTTAAGTATTGTTATATTTGTAGCTATGGCACCGCTAAATTTATGTCGATTATACTGGACTGTGATAACTGATCTTGTTTCAATAAATCAAATCATGCACTGAGCTTTCTGCTGCAATGTCATCATGACTGAAGTGAGACTGCTGACCGGATCCAGAGTGAAGATCACACAGTGGTGCCAAAAATGATAAATATTTGCAATGAAAAACTTAACAATATAATGAACATAAGTCTAAAAACAGGATGCTTTTAACAAATTTCATTATTAAGAATTTTTAAAACCAAGAAGTTCTTTTGTAAACCTCCCCCTACATTAAATCGTTGTTTTTTTATTATATTTATTTTTTTAAGAGACTGTGTTTTAATTTATTATTACTTTATTTTGTAATAATTTTATGTTCTGAAATTTGAAAATGTATGTTTGCTGCATTTTATGTGATCTGCAGAGTTTGATTTTTGTATATTACATTTAGATGCTTGTAAGTGTCCTTAAAATTTTTTTTACGTTCTGTTTGTCATATTTATATGGAATTTCTTACAATCCTTATTACCACAATGAATTCTATATACACCAGGTTTATCATAAATACTTTTATTATCTAATTCATTATTATTGATAAATTTTTAATTTCTTGTTATAAGATTTAGGAGCTATTTTATAAGGGCGTAAGATGAATTTTCAAGAAGTAAAATGAAATATTATTATATGATATAGGCTGAAAATTTTTATTATCACCTACTGTAAGTGAAGAAAAGGTCTTTTTCACTGCTGTATTTGTATTTATTTGTTATAATATTATGTTTTTATAGTATCCATTTTCAATAGTTATATTTATATATATACATATATAAAAATGGTGTATGTTTATATAATTAAATTTATTTTATTTTTAATTCCTTGTATAAAGTTGGATCCATTTTGACCATTACTAAATCCATTGACTAGTTTTCGGGATGACATATGTACATATATATATATATATATATATGCGTATTATGTATCTTGCATAACTCAAATATGATTAGTTGTAGGATTTTGAAATTTTGGATTTAGAACTGTTGAAATAGAGTTGTGCACCTCCCTTTTTGATTGCAATCAATTAGACCGAAAATGTCCAAAAAAAAAAACAAAATCCAAATGTTTGGATTATGGACTTTTTCTTAATTGCAGTAATAAGCACTCATTGAGAGCTTTTAAGTGGTACTTATTTTTATTGGTCCCAGAATTATAGCCAAATAAAATTTTAATTAATGAAATATAATAATTATTAACGAAACCACTCAAATGAAACTAAGCCTCACCTGTAAAAAATACATTATCCACCACTTTAACGCTCTTCCAAACAAACTGATTAAATCATTGAAGTAGTGGAGCCTAGCAGCATAATCAACTGGGCAACACAACTGGGTAACACATGTGATACATGAATTCAGTATGGTTTTAAATTAAGTAGCCAGGTAGCTTTAAAGGTACTGTACAGAGATATTCCTTTTTGTTAAGCAAATTTTCATAATGGTTTGTTAAGCGAGTTTAAAAAGCTTACCCTAACATCTTCCAATGTTTTATCATTAAGTACTGAATGTTTCCGGCTATGTCACCGATTCCACACAGAACCAATCCCTCTATATTTCTTTATCAAATGATGAAAAGAAGATTTATTTTGTACATTCTTATCTGAGAATTTCAATTGACCAAAGCTTCTTGGCATAAAACAAAAGATTTATTAGTTAAATAATTTTCCACAATAAAAACTCTTTCTTTCATGATCAAATAACTAACCATTGACAAAAAAAGAAATAAAAAATTATATCAGCTGATTATAAAACAACAACTGATAGTGCTGCCACCTCTTCATCTGAAATCATTGTATTAACTTTTCTAAAAAGAATGTTGCTTATATTCCATTATAAAACACAGTAAATGACCAAATACACAGAAGAACTAGCTGAGGACAAAATCAACAACTTTTTTCCTTACATAAGTTACTTTTTTCTTTACTTAAGACTAATACAACAAAAAATAAATAAATAAGTAATCTTTAGATTTTAAATTAATATATGAAAACCAATTAATTTTTCCTTACCTTTAAACTGAAACACATTTTCTACAAACAATGAACCAAATAGAAGTCCTACAGAAATCTTTGTTATCAGCAGCAAAAGCTGTAGGCTTCTTCAGTTACATATAATTTAAACATACAATATCTTAGAAAAACTACCAAAAAAAAATTAAAAAGCAGTGCAGATTCAAAAGTTCAGAAAAAATAATAAAAAGATAAAAGAATAAAAAATATTGTCTCAATTTTTCTTCAAATCATTAGTTGCATAAAATTCATTTTTACCACTAAAAAAAAACTGGATATCCAAACAAACACTGAAATTTATCACTTTTAACTTGTCAAACAACTAGTTTTAAAAATTAAATTACTAATTTAATACAAAAATATACAAATCATAAAACAGCTTTCCAACAAAACTTGGAAAAATCATAGTAAATATAAATCCAACTCAAAAATAAAGTACACATGAATAAGTTCCTTATAATCTGTAAATGTCATTAGAATGGATTTAAAAAAAAAAAAAAATTGTGAAATAATTATTTACTGCTTGGTAAATTCTGCACCTCTGATACGAGGTAAAAATTTATCATCAGAAGAAAATGTATTTCTTTTGTTAAAATCAGAATCAACATCATCCACTTCTTTTGACGGAATTTCACTTTCAATCCTTGCTTCAGGAATAGTCTCTAATTTATTCTCAGACTCTTTTTTATCTTTTAAAATATTCCCTAATTCAATTGAAGATCTACAACTTGGTTCTAATCTTTCCAGGGTTTCTAATTTTTCTTTCTCCTCAGCCAATTTAAAAAGATCAATAAAAAACATTTCTCTGGGTGTTAATGGTGAATCGAGTGTAGCTAAATGCAGATAATTATCAAACTGGTTTAATTCTTGTAATCCACTAAAATATTCTTCAAAGGATTGTTTTCTCGATAATTGTTCTTTTTTTACACTTTCATCATAAGGTAGAGATTCTGAAATGTTCGGTACACTCTCAACTTTTAAAATATCATCTTCCCACATTTCTTGTGTAGCAGAAAAAGTTGCACTTCTTGTTTTAAAAGCAGATCGTTTACTATTTGCATCAGAAGTGGGTGATTTTAAAGAATCTTTTCTTTCATTAAAAGTATCCAAATAGTATGGTCTGGAATATTTCTTTAAAAGTACTTTTTCATCTTTTACATCAAATGTACTCTCTTTAAAAACCTTTTCATCACTACTTATTTCCTTATCCACAACACCATCCTCCACTTTTGTAATTCCATTATCAATAATTTCAAAAGAGATTTTAATAAAATATGTAATTGCAACATAAGCTATTAATACCCAAATTATTAAACAAACCAACCAAAAGGCAACATTTAATAAAAAAGAAAAATACCAAGCATTGTAATTACTTTTTTCTAACAAAGTTTTTGAATCTAAATACCACTGACCCCATATCCATAATACTGACACGCACGGTAAAAAGCCAATAATTAATACTATAATCGCATATAATACAAATATTTTCATTAATTTACTTTTATTATACATGCTGGCCTATAATGTTTTTCATCCACAATAACTAAAAAAAAAAGACCTGTTTAAAATTGCATATTAACAGTACATATACCACCTTAGAAATTGAACAACTAAAATAATTGCACAACACGGATAAGTAAAAATAAACAGTGCATCACATTTCTGTTTGTAAAAAATGGCTTTGTTTAATAAAATATAAAATACTGTAATACAAAACCAATAATTGAGCTATCTAACACTACAGTATTTATTATTAATAGTATCAAAGGGAAAATATCAATACAATTCCTAACCACGTAATTATTATCAAAAGGAAATGGTTAGTAAATAATATTTGATTGTTCTATCAATTTCCTTTTTTAAGTGTATTGATTTAAGTGACTTTTTTAAGTGTACCTTGTAATAAAAGTTCATTAAAAGTAAGACTTTTAATCAAATTGAACACAAAGTTCCCCCAATTATTACAAATTAATGCCTTCCTTTTTCAATTTTCATCAAGAGATGTAAATTAAAAAAAAAAAATGTTAACAACACAAATGTGTGTAAATTTTTTTAAATAAAGCAAGTAAATCTTAACAAGTTAATAATTTGTAAATATGAAACTTGTAGAAAAAAATAACATTAATATTGAAACTAGCTAATCTGTATTATTCAACAATTAACTTCAACTAGCTAATCTGTTTTATTCTACAATTAACTTCAATTCTTTATCTTAATGAACCTATATAATAAGATAAGGATTGCAATTATACCATAAATCAAGATCTTTCACTGAGAATTAACAAGCTTCTAATACTTTTATGCAAAAGGAAAAAGTTTCTTCTTTTTCAATGCAAAAGTAAACAAGGTTTTATTTCTTATTTCAAATAAAGTGTACTATACCAAATATATGGTTTGATTGACCACCTTTTGCCATTTTTGACATAAAATCATAACCCTGTCACTTTAGAACTTCTGAGTTTTCTAGATGAATAACAATAATAAATAATTTTCATAAACTCTTTTGAAGCCAATTTTAGAAGTTCTGTAGAGATAGAAACAAATAGTAGCCTGATGGAAGATTATGTCTGATGGATGCATCAAAACTTCCTCCCACCCAAACTGTGGGCTCTAGCCCACAAAATGTGTGGGCTCTAGTGCTGGTTGTGATAAACAATGATACCTTTTCTATTTACCACTACTGATTACTTTTCCAGATTCCTTGGCAAAATCTTTCTAGTTGTTGATAGCAGTTGTAAGAATCAATCGTCTGATCAGGCAACAGCAACTCATAGTGATTCCTTGTTTTTCCAATCCTAACACATACACAGCACTATTTTTGGTATCAATCCTGTCTTTACAATCATTTATGGAATTCTTTGTATCCAGCTTTCTTCAAACACTGTTCAATTTTTAGTTCGTTGCTAATATCACAACTGTTAATGTACCAGTCTTTTATGATGTAAATTGTGATAACCTTATGTTCAGGTACAAAAGTCCCTCATATATAGGATTCTCAGTAAACATAACATACACTGACTTTCATCAAAGGCTTATCACAAACGGGTTAGTAACCTGCTAGCATGTAAATAAACAACTATTATTTCTCCTTTGGTATTTCTACATCAGCAATGATATTATTTGAAAATCCACACCTCCTTATGATGTTTTCATATATTGTACATTCTTCCAATAGATGCTAACAGTTAGTGATTTTTCACATACTTTTCACATACATTGCACACTGGTCTATCTACTCTAGTTAAAAAATATGAATTTGTTATTTGCATGTGGATTATTCTGAGTCTGATCAATGCCACTTATTCCCAGAAAATCAGTTTTGCATCATTCTTCCATTTATATAGAGTAATTTTGATGCAGTTTCATGTTAACATCTGCTACTAGAATAGGAATCATGTCCTTATTCACACAATTTGTTGCCAATCTGGAGGCTTTGTTTGCGCTTTCATTTCCTGAGATATCAGCAAGACCTGGAGTCCATATGAAGACACATCGCTGTTCCACTTGGTTTAACACATATAGAATGGACAGGATATTTGCTACAAGGGCAATGCTCTTGTTCAAATTGGTAGTTAGTACGCCTAAAGAGGAGGAACATGCAAACACTCTCTCTTCGCAAAAATGTTCTTCTGTGTTACGAAGAGCTTGTTTGATTAGCAATAAGCTCTTTGTGCAGACTCTTGCCACAGCTGGCAGTTTTGACAAATGAGCTTCAAAAAATATATATATATATTTCCACATATTCCTCAAAGTTAATGATGATTGTCAAAAATTCCTGTTATATAATCACTGCTACTCTCTTTTATTGTTCACAAGAAACATCTAACTTTGCTCTTACAGGTGGCAAAAGCCACAGTGGTATTTCTCTCCTATAAATTGCTAATATATCCATCCTGATCCCATAGGAAGACAGCCACCTTGTGATGTCCTAGTCATCACTTCACCCCCTCTGTTCCTAGCCCACATGGGCTTCACCAGAGGCCATATTCAACATCTTCTAGAACCTCAATATCTGGTTACATATTTCAGTAAACAGTATGTCCTCTATCAGGATGGCACTGATTCTAATGCTTCAAAAGACATTTCCGTTAGTGTTGAAACTCATTAACTAACAAAAGATATTTTTCAAACTCACCTAAACTGAATAAAAAAACTGATAGCTAATAAAAATTTATAAATTCAACTGTAAGAAAATATTAATCTCATACCCTCAAAAATTGTTTACATCATCGCAATTTTGACTTTGAGATGAAACATAAACAGCACTTTCATAACCTCCACAAGAAAGCATCACATGACATGAGATCAAGTGATCTTGGAGGCCAGAACAGAAGACATCTTCATTCGCGATTCATCCTATCCATCGTTACGGTAGAGAATCATTCATATAGTGTCGAACATCTAGTTGCCAATGGAGCAAAGCTCTATGTTGTTGAAAAATGAAATATTGCGAATCTTCATTTACTTCAAGCACTAAATCTTCATTTAGTGCTGGAAAAGCCAGATTTCCAGCATGTCCTGGTACATAATCCCAGTAACTGTGTGTTCCACAAAAAAGAATGGTACATACACCTTTATTTACATTAGGACGCAAAACCCTGGTGGAGTTTGGTATTCTCCAGGGTTTATTTCACATTAAGCTAGAAAATTAGGCTGGAAAACTTAGCATATTAGGCTGAAAAAGCCAGTTTTCCAGCATGTCCTGGTACATAATCCTAGTAAGTGTGTTCTAAAAAAAAGAATTGTACAAACTCCTTTATTTACAATAGGACACAAAACCCTGGCGGAGGTTTATTAAACCTCCAGGGTTTATTTCACATTAACCCTGGAGAAGTCTCCTCATGTTACAGTGAGTCATGAAGATTTTGTAGACCCATATTCAAATATCATGTGTTTTCTTTTTTGCACCGAGATAGAACATTGCTTCATCATTAAAAATTAATCATGGAAGAAAAGTGTTATCCTCCATGTTTTCAAGCATTTGATAACCAACAACAACATGCTATGGTTTGTCACCTCTGCAGAGAGCTAGTAAAATTTGTAGGTGGTATGGCTTGAAAATTAAACAAGACCTCAAAACATGCCAGACAATTGGTTGATGTATTCCAAGTTCTCTGCCAGCTCTATGGGTTGACTTTCTTGAGCTTCATGCATAACTTTATTAAATTCGTCTTATGTTCTTCTCTGTCACACACAACTGGCCTTTGCTCTTCCCTTCTACACAGACAACAGTTTGTTCAAACTGGTGAAACCAACAACATATTCTCTTCATTGTTAGAAGGTCAATGTTAAATTAGAGATGAAATGTACTACAATTACATACTCAAGAACACAGATTACCTTTTGTTCCATCTTACTTACAACTGCAACATAATGGCGGCATAAGCACTCTAGTGATTGTTTATGCAACTACATATGCTTTAACAATGTTATTCAAAACTTTCGGACCTACTCTCTCAACTATGTAGTAGATCAGTCAGATACAATGTATAGTTCAGGAAATATAGAGTTACTAAACTGAATCCATCATTTAGAACTGCTATGTACAGTATATCTTTCATGTACACAATATATGTACTATATTATTTTCACCGCTCAGTGTAATTTTGTTAATCAATTGTTCTGAACAATTACAGTACTTAAAAACTTTTAATTTATAAATACAGTTATTTTAATCTTGAGAAAATTAATTATTGAAGGACTATGCAACCAGATGAATAAGGTTGCGTTGTACTATAATAACTAATTTCTTCAGCATGTTTTCAATTAATTTACATCAATTTTACACTAGATTATTTTTGTTCAAGAGAGAGATAATGATACTGGATAAGGTTAGAGCAGGTTAGGTGACCAGTACATACAGCCAACTACATTAATCCTGTTTTACCTCTCCAGAAGGTTAGTGATGAGTATTTCTACTAAGCAAGAGGTACAGATCAGAATACGTTGCAGTGTTTCACAAGGTTCAATGTCAGGGCCAACATGGTGGAATATAGTGTATGATGAAATCATATCCATCTTACTTCCTATTGGGGCAGTCTTTCTGCTGGAGTTTGTTGACAGGTTCGCAAATGATTTAACACTCATGGTGATATAGCAAGGTCAAAACAGACAGCGATGGATTCTGGAAATGAGGCAATAAACATTGTTTCACACCTGTAGAAGATTGGACAATTTCAGCTTTTGCCAGAGAAGACACCAAGTAATCATAGTCTTAGATAAGCATAAGCTGATCCTGATTTCATTTAGAAATACCATAAGATGGACCTGGCATCTCAAGTTATAAAGGGAGTTAAAAACTCAGATTTTATTTCATATTCTTTAAATTTTAATATTAGTGAGGAAATTTTAAATTTCATTTAAAGTTCCTATGGATAGCTGCACACAGTTCCGGGTAGCTGCACCTGGCTCCCTCCACACTAAAAGCAAAGCTTTGCTTTACACTGGCTCCTACTAAAATAGTCAGTCTTCTGCCAGCCATCAATGACTTATTGTATATTAATACAATATTGGTATATATGTTATTACAAGTTCAAATATTATAAAATTAATTTACAATATAAAATAATAAAGATTATTAATTATTTAATTGAACCAGTAAAATAACAGGATTTAGAATAATTAAACGTAACCAAGGCGGCAATTATTCTATCATTTTGTCCTCTGGGTACGGATGTAATTTGAAATTCTGTAGAAACATCTTTTTGATAATTCAGAACCCAAGATATCATTAGAAATTTTGAAAAATTATCATTTGGGTCTTCCAGAATGGCAGATGTAATCTGAAATTTCAAGAATCTTAATATTCAACAAATGACTACAATAAAAGGGCTTGCAACATTTTAGATCTACAACATCATTTGTGTAATATCTTTCATTTAACTTACATTGTTGTCATTTTGTAAAATCATTCGATTCATTTCACATTTAATTTATTTTATTAATAATACACGTTAATTTGAATTATTACTATTATTATGGACAAGGAACAATAATTTAGGCTAAGAGGGTTAGTAAAGGCTGCTATAACTAGGATTGGCACATTTACTCATAATAATGATCCTTCACATGGTGATATTCCCACCTTACAAATAAAAATAAGGAATCTTCTTGAATTGCAAAGCAAATATGACAACCCCTAATTCAGAAATTAAATTGAAAAATATATTTTGATGATGTTTTAGCTTCAGATTGTATACAAGTCGAAAAACAGTTGTGTATTATGGAATCTAAGTTGCAACATTTAATAAATAATAGTAAAAAATAGTCTTATCAAAAATTTAATTCAAATACAACATTTAAATAAACACAATTACAACCTATTAATATACCTTTATTTAGAGGTAATATGTATGAGTGGCAGCACTAATTTAATATATTGATTTAGTACATAATAGAGACTGGTTTATCTAATATCCAAAAATTATATTATTTAAATTCATCTCTCAAGGATGAAGCCTTAATGATTAAAAACACATTTTGATAACAAATATATAATTGCATTTCATAATGCTGAATGCATTTTAAATCAGATTGTATAAAAAGAGAATCAGTAAATACTTAACCAAAATTTATTAATGAAATTTCCTCGTATGTGACTTCGCTTGAAGTAATGCAATTTCCTGTAAACACATATGAATTTTTGTCGTCCAGTCTCTAACATCAAAATTGGACTTCAGTACCTCAAGATTATGAAAGGAAAAATTATCAAATGAAAGGTTTCCTACCTTTAAAAACTTCTGCATTCACTTCAAACATATAAGCGAAAACAGAAAACAACCCCAAGGACAGCGTTATAACAAGCCAAACAAATCTTTTAACAAATGCTTTACCTTAAATTCTAACAAACAATATAAAGGAAATAATGTCAGTTAATATTCAAAATTTAATTCTAAGCAATGTTTGTTTTGCAAGTCAAACCATCATTTACAACAATTCTGACCCCTGTAGGGTAAGACACCCTACACCATCCTCTCCATTCCTAGCCCTTATGGGCTTTACCGGGTCATCTTGGAAACTGTGGCTTTTAACATATTCCAGTCCTCCACGGCCAGGATGCTACCATTGCGAATGTCACAAGGGACATTCCCATTGATTTACTAGTACTTGATGAACTCAAAACAAAATACATGTCATAGAGTCTTAAATAAGACTGAAAGAACTAAATTAAACAAAGGAACTGAACTACCCACCACCAAGGTAAAAGTGAGTTCAACACGAACACAAAACATAAAAATATTATACATAATAATAACACAGTAACAATGAAACAAAAAAAAAGGACAAAAACATAATTAGTAAAACAAAATATAAAAAAAAACAGAATAAAAGAAAAATCCAAGAAGGGCCTCCAGATCCCCTCAGCAATCCTTGTAATGAAATCTTAAATTTTTCCATAAATGAACACAGACTTTTTGGGACAAAATAATCATTATTTTGTTTGTTTAAAAAAAGGCCATTCTATTAACGAGTGTTACTCAAAAAAGTTATGTACAATTTGTACTAAAAAATATAATACACTCATTCAAATGGACAAAATTTATGATTCTAATTTAGATAGCAATAAGCTTAAAATTAATATCTATTGTTCATTTAATAATCAAACTAAAATATACTTTTATCAGCAGTCATATATGGTAATCATCATTTGTGTAGAATCTTGTTAGATTCTGGTATCCAGGCAAATTTTTGTATATATAAATTCACCCGAAAATTAGGATTTAAACCGATTAAAAATTATATTCCCATTTCAGGCAGAAATAACTCATTATCTCAATCCACCTACAGTGTTACACTCACATTACACTCTCATTATAAAAACTTTTATTCAAAGTGCAATTTGCTTTTACTGATATATCAGGTAGCCTTCCATTAACCACATGTGACATTTCTAATTTTAATCTTCCTTGTTATTTTCCTTGTTATTTCTAGCAGATTCCAAGTTCAATATAGCAAATAACAGTGAGATACTGATTGGAGCTCAATTCTAGTTAAGTCTTATCTTGCCTAGAAAATTCATTCAAAATTTTTGATATCCTATATTCAGGAAACTAAATTAGGATATATACTTAGTGGTCGCCTTCCTAATAACACTAAGGGCAAAAATACTGTTGCATTTTTCTTGCACTCATGAAAATCTCTCAACTATACTAGAGAATTTCTGTAAAATTGAAGAACTTAAAACAGTTACATTCGACATCTTCCAAGTCATAAAAATAGTACTGATTTAACATCAAATACAAGTGTTGAAGATATTAGTCATAGTGATACTGTTAAACATAATAATATTAAAAGGAAAACAAAAAAGAAATATACTGGTAAAAAAAAATCATCAAAAACACTATCAATCTATGAAGAATGCAACAGCTCCAAATGGAACAGATACTACATCTACCAATAAATTAAGTGATTCTAATAACAGTGTAAATACAAAGATGAAGAATGAAGAGAGCGTTGTTAAACAACATGGTTTACAAAAATCTGTTAAAATGCTATCAGTTAAAAGTAAACGAAACCATTAAAATTTACTGTCAATGATATAACTGTTGAAGAATAGACTGAATTACCTGTACAACAAAAACCATTTACAAAATTTAATTATAAAGTTATTGTTGAAAAATTGACAGAAGATGATATAAAAAGAAATTTATTAAAAACGAACAATAACAAGTACATAACAATAATCGAAATATTAAAGATATAAATTACAATTTATTATTGAATGGTAAGAAAAAACAGAGAATATTGTTTTGTAATTACAAAAGTAGACAATAACTGTTTAAATATTAAAAAAAGACATAATAGAAAAGTCAAATGAAAATAGTAAGGAAATCTAATAGCTGTGATATTAGGATTATAGGTAATAATATAAAAATTACAAATGATAAATGTTTTAATGATACTATTTAAAAAAGATCCTATTTAAAAATTAAAATGAGCTGTAATTAAATTAAATTTAATTTAATTTTTATTTAAAAATTAATATGAGCTGTAACTTATTAGTAATTTCAAAAAATCGTATGATTCATGCTATTGTGTATAATAATTTAATTTATACTATAAAAAAAAATATAATAATAAAATATATATATCATATGAATTTTGGTGGGCAATTATTTTAAGATTCGGATTTCGTTTCATGTTCTTTAAATTTTATTAATGAGGAACTTTAAATTTTATTTAAAAAAGGATTTAAATTTTAAAAGTCCTTCAGACAGCTGCACACAGCTATGGGCGGCGCACTCAGCCCCCTCCACACTAAAAGCAAAGCTTTACTTTACGCTGGCTCCTACTAAAATACCCACTCTTCTGTCAGCCATGAATGATTCAACATGTGTTAATTTACAATACTGATATATATATAATGTTATTAGAAGTTTGAGTATTATAATAAAATTAATTTACAATATAAAATAATAAAGAATATTATTTATTTAAATGAACCAGTAAAATACAAGATAGAATAATTAAATGTAACCAAGGTACTAACCAAGGCGGCAATTATTCAACCAGAAGGGGAGGGATTTTAGTGGATTGACCTGCAGAGGAGAGTCTCACAGTATTATGGGGTACAAGACCACCAAATTATACCTAAAAAAATATTTCACCCTCTTCCAGTGAAAAGAAAAACAACACTAACACTACCATTTAAACATCTCTTGAATTGCTTTTGCAAAAACCTAAACCTTATGAGTAAAGATCAATAAATTAATTTTGGAAGTTAAAATTTTTTTCACTTGGGCCAATTTATTACAAGATAAAATTTTAAAAATCATTTGATACCACACTGCTGTTATAAAAAGATTAATCAATCACAGACAGTTTAAAAGTATGTTATAACAATTTTGTATTAAGAGACTTTATTATTCAAAGAATTTCAAAAATGAATTTCATTAATAAAAATGTCAAGGTTGTTGCGTTCTACTGAAAACTATTTAAGAGACATTTAAATGACAAGGACCGTTCAACTGAAGGCATTCAGTTATTTACCAGAACTGTCCAAGTTCACACATTTGGTAACCCAATAATCCAAATTCACTAAAGTAAAATAATTCACAATAAAATTGTTGAAAATTAATTGATTTCTGCTGATTAAAATGTACTTTCTGCAAACTTGAACTTACATTATGCTATATTAAATTTAGAGAATCAAAAAATTAAAATAACTACACACATAAATTAAAATTTTGTAAATAATTGAAGTTGATATGAGCAGTTGGTCAACAAATATCATGGGACTACTGGGACTAGCTGACTTTTACCTTTCATAAATTTACAATATTTTACCACTAATAAGTTTATTTTCTTCATTCCCATAAAACCTTTGCAACAGTTTTACTGCATTTAAAAAAATGTTACAAAGACGATAATAAAAAAAATATATAACAGTAAAAACCTTTGCATAATCCTCATAAGAATATTATTTTTAATATTATTTTAAGAAAAATGAAAATGAAAATATCACAACTTTCTGGATACAATAAAGGCTTGTCGTACTTGGACTTACAGATTACTTATTGGTAATAACAGCTACAATTTTTTTTTGTTCATCATGCAAAATAATCTCTCAAAAAAATGAGAATTAATTCTAGAGTATCAGTCTACTTGCTTATTATCAGGAACTGATTAGATTAGAAATTTAAACTACTGCATCCTTAATTATTAAAGTTATTATTTCAGGATTACAATTAACTGACAACCAAAACCAAATTTACTGACCAATAAGTGCATCATCAGTTTCAGAAGACTGAACAAGACGAGACAGCAACTTGAATAGAAGTCCCAAAACATCAAGGTTTTCTGTACTGCGTACAAATACAGGAAGGCAAGATGTTCGTAACAGACCCCAAATCCTAATGATAACAAGAAGTTCTCTTAAACAATTTACAGCTTTATAATCTCGTACAAGCTCATAACCTGTATTAAAAACAAAAGGATAGATAATAATCTCCACTCTCAGCATTAAAAGAAATGGTAAAACCACTCTTAAAACAGAAATCAACAAACACTTAGTTATATTATTTCTAACATTTTTGTGGTAAAAATGTAAATTTATTTGATTAAATGTCTGATAGATAGCTTTAGCAAGTCATAAAAAATGCACGATTCAAACAAAGGACAACTTAAAAAAAAAAGTCTTTTTTTTGGGAAAGCTGGTAAAATTTTGTCAAAATTCAATCAAAATCAAATTAAATAAAATTAATTTATAAGCTAAGAAAAAATTGTTTTATACTCTGGATATAATAACAGGAAGGAATACTAACAAAATAAAAATAGAGTAAAAAAAAAAAAAAAATCAAAATGTATTCTTATAATGAGGAAAATATATCTTCAGCTTATAAATAGGAATAATGCTTTAAAGAAGAAAATTAATCCTAGAGATTTAAATAATTTCAAAACTGACATTAACCGGAACAAACACTTGATGGTGCAAGAAACATACACTTATCTTTAAAAACAAAAACTGGAGATTTCATTTTTTTCTCACCAAAATATGAAAAAATTACAGATCATTACACTACATTTAAAATAATCAAGTAATTCTTTACAACACATTCAGTGCCAATAAAGCATAAGTGGTAGCTTCTTATTGTTCATTCCCCAGCCTATGTTTACTATGTGTGTGTTAAACTGCAGTCATTACGTTCTACTTGTTGTAGCAGTTGGACCTTCATTCATGTTCTTTATATTCTAGTGGCATGTCATTTGATACATAATGTAAATTAATGCTTGGTTTCCATTTTGTTATTTTTAATTAATTATTATGGCATGATGAAATACCAGGACCTTCACAACTAAAGAGCCAATGACTAAAAGTAAAAAAAAATAATTCCTAGGGTGAATTGAAAAAAGTTTTAGAAAACTATAGCAGTGATGAAGAATTTGATGGTGAAATTGACTCATACTATGGGTAGGGGGATAATAGTGACTACAATTGTAAAGCTGGGAAAAGTAACGAAAAAAATGTGATGCTTATTACAGCACAAAATTCTGACTACGATGGTTTTGAAAACTTGTTGACGAACAGACTCCTGTTAGTAATAACCAAAAGTAAACAGTATTCCATAGTTTGTTTCTGTATAATAATAATCTAAAAATACAAGTGTTTGTTTTATCTGTAGATGAGTCATAATAGCAAATAACAACATGAACAATCTTTGACTACTCATAATGAAAATAAGCAGAAATACAGTAATAATAAAGAATAGGTTGTATTGCTGACCAAGAACTACTACACGACTGATGCCACATATTCAACCATTAACGCCATACCTCTCAATCACCAACTCACAGATGCATCATAGTAATTTCATTATTTTGTTTTAAATCAAGTGATTTTTTTTTTTTACATAAATATACTTATTACAAATAATAAATTAAAAATAAAAAATAAATTTGGATTTTTTAATGATTTCAAAATATTCAAACCGGCACTGAAAGTGTTAAAGAACAAAAGAAATTAAACAATCCTGTAGTTTTAAAAAGGTAGGAACTGCTATTACTTATATTATATCAAAATCACAAGACTGCAAGACATCATATTTTTCACAATACACTAATCTGACAAATTTATTTGGAATATGCTCTAGATTTAACATATCACCTTGCTTGCTTATGTTTCAAACTGAAAGAACATATTCTAAATAACAATTGAACAATACTTTATACAGATATTAGTGTTAGTAATTACAAATAATACATTTGTTTATATCTAAAGAACAAACAAGTTCTAAGAAAGAAGCTAATCTGACTTGATATCTCAACATAAGCACAGAGCTTTAAAGCAGTATAAAAAATAACTACACCCTCAACTGCACTTAGATGAAAAAAACACATGTGGTATAATCTGAGCACTAATCATATTTACATCAGTTCTTTTTACATAAATAAAAAGAATTAATAATTACATATTGTATTTCACTTACATTACTTTGCCTTTTTCCTATCTTTAATGAAATTCACACAATTATTTTACTATATTTGACATTCTTTTAATAATGTATTTAATGAAATCAAGAATTCAAGAAATAAAAACCATATTTCTAATACCATAAACTGAATAATAAGAGATGGGATCAAACAGTTTTCCACATTGACTTATAAAAACAAATGCTTTAATCTATTTAGTTCAATGATTTGTTCTCTTCAAACTAGTTCCCTTCTGATGTAACACATCCCAGCAATGTCTCCATGGTTGGAAGCATTTCCAAAGTTACTTTTAGTGAGCACTACACCATAAGTCCTCTTATCATAATTCTTTTGATTTAATCTTTATCTTCAATCTCTTTTTTTAAAAGGAATTTTTTAGCTTAGGATAAAGCCAAAAGTTGCTGGAAGCTATGTCTGATGAGTAAGGGACGTACAGAAGTTATTTTATCCTGGGTTTCGATAAGAATTTCTAGATAAATTATGATGCACGGGCTAGAGAATTGTCATGATGAATTTTCCCAAAGCTATGATCTATTAGGGCCGGATTTATGTTTTGTGCCCATGGGTTCAGGCAAAATTGTTTGGGTCGTTCGGACAGACATAACCTAAATCTAAAAGTTCTTTTTCCTGTATGGCCTTGGTTTTAAAAATATCTATAAAGCGTTCTTCAGGATAAATGGATTCATTCACTTACCTTAGGGTAAAAGGTAAATGATCATTATATGTAAAAGCAGAAGTTGAATCTACAATTATTGAGAAGTATTTTGGGTTTTCAATTCTTTTAAGATACTCTCTATAACATTTCTACCCATTATCTCAATCAACTCATCACAAATTGTAAATGAAAGGTAAGATGATTTACCTTGACCAGGGTTTCCATGGTTATCAATACAGGCTTTCAAAAAAGGATCAAGGCACGTAATGTAGTTTTTGTTATTAGTGAAACCAAAAAGATCACTTCTCTAAATACAAAACTACATAATGCTAACTTTTGATCACTGCAACCATTCTTTGAAGCACAGCCCTCCAGCATTTTACTTCTTCAATTTTAATTTGAGTTTGTAACTGGTTATCAATCTTCTCCATTTCAGCAGCTCTCTGTTTGTCACTTAACACACTATCAAGGTAAGCATGTGAATTCTCATGTTTCTTAACCTACTGATAGCCATGTTTCCAATCAAAATCCACTGTCACTGAGTTGACTGGACTGATACCTTATGGTAGTTCCGGAGGCTAAACAGATAAAGAGAGAGACGAAACAGTTTGCAGGAGCCACTAAATAAAACCCTGGTTGGAGGAATAAACTAAGTAATCCCTATTCACTAGATCTCCAGCAAGTTTTCTGTCTAAAAAATGCTTGTTCAAGAATTTGTTTTCATCTGGGTACACCCTTTTGGAATGTTCAGTCACCAACCTTATTTTAATTGAAACTGTTTTTAACAAAATAGTCCCTTGCAACGTTTTAATTTCCCACAAAACTGGATCATTCTTGGCTTCAAATTACTGGTAATACTTATAATAGGAGTATCAGGTTTTAAAAGAATGTTTTTTCTTCAATATCGGATCAACTTTATTTGGATCTACTTGGCTCTGTTGATATAACATAATAGGATCAACAAAAGTCATTTCAACTCTTTTGTTTCTTCACGAACCTTGAACTTTTTTTGGTGAAGGTGTTGAAAAAGATTAGGAAGAAGTTTTCTCTGTACTAGGATTACTTTTAAAAAAATTAATCTAATTTTACAAATTTACTTATTATTTCATTCACTTTATTTTTCCTCTCACCTGCTACTTTTCAGTATTTTGCATTACTAAGCCTTTTAAGTCCTCATTTTTTTTTTTTTTTTTTTTTTTTTTTGTTAGAACAACACAACCAAACTTAACTTTAAACCAAAAGTATACTAAATAAAATAAGCTGATTACTTAAAAAATAATTGCACTAGAATACATCTAATTTGAACTGTTTAAGAAAATATTGTAAATTTTTTACACACAACAAAAACGTTTAATAAAATAGCAGATTAGAAAGAAAATCAGAATGGTGCAATAAAGACAAAATACTCATAATAGACACTGACGGTCAGCTTCAACAAACAATAAACTTGAGGCACTCACGAAAGCTGGTAGTAAGTCAAGATGCTCAGCTTGTCAAATGTAAGTAATAAGGCTCAAAGTGGTGGCCCACACAGGCCAAAGCACATACACATGTGAAAGAGCATCTCCCTCTGTGTATGGCACCGTGCTGCCCACACAGAACATCATCAGCTGCTGCCCTCTCCAACACATGTACTCGTATTTAGCCAATCGTATTCTTACTGACTTTTTTCATCTTGGCCATAGGCCCATGTGGTTCAAGCCTAAATCCAGCTGTGATTGCACTGAACAGCATCTTAGGCAATGAAGATCAGTTCTATAGTTACATAACTATTTGACAATTTATTATATTAGCTATTTTTCTTTCTATTAACAGTTTATTCTTGAGAAGTACATACATGATAATCAATAAAGATTGTCAGCATAACCTTCATATTGCTTCATAATTGTCTGGCTTTCTTTTGTTGCGGATTAACTTGGAATTTTCCAATGGGATGACTGTGCCTTTGTCTAAGGATCATAGCCATAAACCCATGTTTCATTTCCAGTTTTACTTTTTTCAAAAATCAAGATCACTATTAGCAGCAACTAGTCACAACAGAGAGAAATAACTAGTCGCACTAGAGAGCAATACAGAGAATAATATACAACCAATAAGATTCGAGGTTACAATAAAAATAACTCTCAAGATTACTGCAATAAGCTACTACGTAAGTTACAACAATAAGTTTACCACAATAAAAAGAAAAGTTGAATACTTTTTGATCACATCTCATCAGTAACAAATGAAACAAAGACAATTTATAACATGTATGTTTCAGAAATCTCTGGTTATAGAACAAAATCTATTCATTAATTAATAATAAATTATGGAAATCAAAATGCTTTCTGATTTTAAATAGTACCATACTTACTATATATCACCTCAACACATTTTTTTTGTTCTAACTTCAGAAAATAACTAAATGCATAAATTAGAAAAAAAATTGGCTGTATTATTGTTTAAGACATAAATTTTACAATAATATACATAACGTATAATTTTACAAGGAATAAATAATAAATGAATAAAAAAATAAATTTATTGATATAGGTATCAAATAAATAATTCACAAGACTAAATTTACATTATATTTAACTCATTTACCAAATAAGCAAGCAAATAAGATATTTCTTCAAATATATTATAAAGAAATAATTAAACCAAAGTACAAAAAAAAAAAAAACATTTTACAGAAATAATTTTTTGTTTCATGAAGAGATGATTTTTTATTTAATATAATTTTTTCAAATGATGAGAATACTCTACAGAAATTTTGTAGCACATGAAAAATGCCAAAACAGTAAGATTTAAATTTACACACTTCCAAATGAAATGTCAAGATACTGCTTTATTGACAATAAAGTCAGCATAATCAAATTCAATAATATCTAACACATCAACCCTTTATATCTGGTGTACCAAATTTTAATACTTTATTAATACAATTTCTCATATTTACTCACAAACTTCACAATAACAAGAAATCAGACATGAAAAAAGAAAGACAGTTTTTTATTATAAAAAAAATAATAAATGTGACTAAATAAAGTTATTTTGTTTTCATTCACAATCATAATTTAACAATGCAAAAAAATCAAGATTGAAAAAATTAATTAATTTAGACTATAAAACAGTTTTCATCAGCTTAAGAAGACTGAAGAACAGGCAATCTTGAAAACTGAACATTTTATATGCAGAACCATTATTCATGTTAGTAATAGCCAGTAATTACAAAAGGTATCAAGAAATAGGTAAGGAATCGAAAAATACAGATTTCTTTATTTTAATCAAAAATTACTTTAAAGTTTCACAGACAAAGTAATTCCTTCTCTTTCCTTAACTCGCTTATAAATTTAAAATACTGTAATTAAAATAATTTTTATTAACTGATATTACTTCTGCTGACTAACCTGCAGACTTCCTCTGTTCAGGTAATCGAGCCAATAAATTTAGTGCAAGATCAGCAACCCACTGTATGAGCTGGTGCAGTGACTGCAACGTGCTTGGCTCAACAGTAAATTCCTTTGCCTCAAGATGCAGAAGAACCTTATCAACATCAGTTCCTGATTCACTCATCACACCTAAAATTAATTAGAATTAAACACACCAGAAGCAAAATATAAACATTTAGAATTTTATCAATTCCAAATTTATAACCGAAATAAAAATGTTTTAACCTAATCAAATATTACACTGTATAAGTAACAAAAAAACAATGGACAATATAAGAAATCAATTCTATACATAGAAATCTTGTAATAATGTAATTCTGATTTGTCTTCTTTTGTCCTATCAACATGAATAAAATAGATGTGAAAATTCATAAATAAATACGTTAACTTAATTTTAGACCATAATTAATGAAATTTTTACAGACAGCTAATAGCTTATATATATATAACATTTCTCAACAATGTATACTCTAACATCATCTTCAATGTCATCTACTCTAATATCAATAAAATTTTTGCACACTATCATAATTCAATCCTTATGTGGTCAGTATTACTGAATAATTCTATTTAATAATTGCTAGTAGGCTTCCTTAACTTTTATGATTGTTTAAACATCAATAATTACATCATCTTTATCGTAGACTCTTTAAATAAATTTACAGAATTAAAAGTAGATAAATGAAAAAATTAACTTGTTCAAAACAAAATTTCTGACATCTTAATTAAATACTATACTTAAAGATAACTATAAAATTGTCCAATAGCTGTGTATTTCTCATACCAACCTTCATGAATATATCAGATACTTAATATAACTATTGTCTCAATTAAAATTGTAAATTGATTTGTCTTCTTTTGTCCTATCAACATGAATAAAATAGATGTGAAAATTCATAAATTAATACGTTAACTTAATTTTAGACCATAATTAATGAAATTTTTACAGACAGCTAATAGCTTATTGGTATCATCAAAATGATACCAATATTTTTGTTGATCTGTTAAAAATACAGAAAAAATATGTTTTGTTATTAACATATTGATTTGTATAAAAAAAGAAGTTTTAACTCAATTTTTTATTAGTTTAATTTGAAAAATTAATTACTTGCTCAACCATGTTTATTTGCAACATAGATCTGATGATCTGTGATTCATCACAGATTCAATGATGGGCAATCTATAGTGCCCATCATTGAATCATTGATTAGCATTGAAAGGCAGAATTACAATTATTTTAAAAACATAAAGTAAAAAGACAGAATTTTAAATCTTAAATCTTAGCTGAATTTCATTTATGAATGCCAACATTTCTGGACAGGCCAGACCTCCTCACCGAAACCTTTTGCCACCCACATGTTAAGTAGTATGTGGATACATCTAAATGAGCTGGTAGGCAAATCTACCTCTGAAGAGTAAAAGCAATATTAGAAATGTATATAAACTTAATAAATATACCTATGAGTATTTCAGAAAGTTTCTGTTATACTCTATATCAGCGCTTCTCAACCTTTCAGTATTCACGACTCAATTTTCATTGAGCCTCCCACTCTCAACAATATATACAATAATAGAACTTTGCCACAAAAACTACACTACAACCTTAAAAACAAAACTTACAAATTTCAAAGAATAAATAAATTTACTGATATTTGACAAGACATATATGCTGCATTGACAAAACTAGAATCTATGCCTCTCTATTGCTAATATAGGCATAGGCTAAATAGATAAAAATATAGTAGAAAAACTGCATTGACTACGTACTGATGGTGCTCGTTCAGTGTCTGGAAGATTCCAAAGAATACAAGCACTTGTGAAACAAAAATCTCCACAGTGTGTCAAGACACATTGAATGATCCACAGAGAAGCTCTGGCTTCCAAAGAAATGAGTCCTAGTCTGAATAATGTGCTAACAACAGTTGTAATCAGTAAATTAAACAAAGATGAGACCCCTAAAAATCAAGAATCTTTTCAGCACTTTGTAAATACATGGGTGCAGTACATTCAGCGTAACCATTTTATTGTTGAGGCAAAATAGTTATTACATGGGAAATTTTTGCAATGTGATTATGAGATGAAATCACTTCTTTTTTTTCTAGAGAAGGAAAACTTACCGAAAGCAAAGAGTTTTAAAATAGTTTATTTGTGACAGAACTGAGCTACTTGGTCAACATATTTGACAAATTAAATACCTTGAATCTTCAACTCAAAGGAGCAAAGACACATATGTTGGATACAAGTGATGAAGTTAATGCTCTCTGTAGAAAATTGGAATTTCTACAGAGAGCATTAATCTAATAAAAACAGCAGAAATTTAAAGCAAAAAAACCTAGAAATGTTTGCAAATGTGGATGAATGTGTTAAAACTTAAAAGGCTGAAGAATAACATATGAAACTTGTTTTTTAAACCATTGAAAATCATTTAGCCAAGCTGGCAAAGAATTGTAAAAAGTATTTTCTTGCTAACAACAACTTGGTAGTAAGTTATCAATGGGTTAGGAATCTGATTCAAACTACTCCTAAAGGGCTCTCAACTACCGAAGAAGAAATCTTCATAGACTTCACAGCAAGTGGCAAAATCAAAAGACAATTTAGTAATACATCACTCATTGAATTTTGGGCAGGGATGAATAATGAGTTTTCTACACTAAAAACAACAGCATTTCATATACTTTTACCATTTTCAACATCCTACCTTTGCAAAGGTTCTAAAGGCAACCTTTAGAACAAAAATCCGAACAATATAGCTAAAAACAGAAACCAAAGGATGATGGACCTATACTTACATAATATACTAACTCACTCACCCAACCACTCATACTCGAAGTGTGAATCCTTTGGTAGATATAATCACAAAATATCATCAAAGGTTATGGATATAATCTGAATAAGTCAACAATTACAATAAAAATAAGGTCCTAATAATTTTTATAAAAGAGATTCCAATGAAGCAGAGATCTCTAGATACTTAATGTAGTTAACAAATTGCAGTAAGCAATAATATAAATTTTTAATAAACTATAATTCAACTTAAAAACCTTCTAAAAGTCAGAATCTCATTTAACCTTAACTAAAAAAAAAACTTTTACAGAATTAACTTTTTAACAATGTCTATATTAAAAAGAATAAATGTATATAATACGTACTCTGAAGACTTTCAGCAGGTCCTTTATCATGACTAACTAAATCTGATGGCCGAAGAAGAGATTTAAATGCTGTAGCAACAGAATGTAACATAAGTAATGCAGTGAGATCTGCAGCACGAGGCTGTCCAGATGGACTAAGGCGATATAAAGCACTTTTCAGTGCCAGATATGTAACATAATGGTACTGCTGCACAGCTGCAGGCTGGCGATTAAAGTTTTCAGTAAGTCTATCACACACTGCATCCAGTATATTAGGCCGTAATGAAATTAGAATATCCCACCAATCAAGTCCAGTAACAAGACAATACTCCAATAATGTAGTTGCTAATTGTATACTCATTGGTCCACCGCCTAAGCATAATAAATATCACATCAATAATATAAATAATGTAAACCTCAAAATTAAAAACTTATTAATGAAATAAAGTACACAAACATTTACTACACGTATAAATAATTATGCAAAAAATATTTAAATACAGCAAGAATATACAAAATGTAACTAAGAAGCAAAAAAACATTTTGGATGTTGAATCAATAAAACTGGATAATCAGAAAAGTTATTAGATTATAAAGGAATACAAAATTTAATTAACTTTAATTACTATTTTTTATTAAATTATTTTGATTACTGAAAAAAAATCAGAAAAATGTATCGTTTAGCTATAATGTAATTACACTGAACTCTCACAAAATGAAAACTATAGGTATGAATGATTTCATTTAGCAATTTGTTTTTGAAACGATTACATTTTAGAGACTAGTTTTGAAAAAAAAAAAACTCAACTGACTTACTAAACAGACTATTAAAATTATCAAATATATTTATTATCTCGTTCAGCTAAACTTTTACAACTGTAATTTAAAAGCTTATCCAATTTCATCATAACTGATGAAATTTTTTTCATATCACACTGTAAATAACTAATAGTAGATCGCTTTTCCATTCTACTATTATCATAGAGGCATATCACTGGCCTCATGCAAACTTGATTCCAATGATATGTCATTTTCTAAAATATTAAAGCCAGCCATTCGACACTTTAAATTAATTTTTTTTCTCTAACATTATCCCCACTTACAAAGAGATGGAGTGTGAATAATTGGTCCTAATGACAGGGATACATTTCAATTGCACACTTATAAACCATTTTCAAAGTTAGCATGGTTAACTTCATTACTATTCGGAATCATTAACCATTATTACTATCTCTTCTGTTATTTTTTTCATTTAACCGTTCTCAGATTAATGCAAAATTATTTATTATTAAACAATAAATTATTAAATTTCCATCGCACGCCTCTCTCATACAATAAAAATATATAAAATAATAATGTATTTTGATGCTAAAGTTGCACTACAACCTTAATTACAAACCTCACACATTCCCAAGAATAAGTAAATTTATTGATATTTGGCCACACTGATCTGCTGCATTGACAAAACAAAATTCAATACCTCTCTATTGCTCTGTCTTACACCCACTATATAAGAAATTCTCACAGCTTCAGAAATAGTTCCGCTTTGTATCAAACATTCTGGAAGTATCTGTATGACTGTCTATGCAAATGTATATAAATGCTGCACCTCATTCAATTCCAACCAGTCTCAGTCAAGTCGATCTTTCTATCGCTATCCAATATATCATGAATGTATATGTTGTAATTTGTGAGTTAATGGCAATTAACAGTATTAGGTATTCACAGCAGCATGGATAAATTTTTAAGTGGGCATAAGCAAGCATTAGACAATAATGAAGGATCAACAACTGCACAGATAAGCATGGTTCCAAAAATAAAATCAAGAAAATATTCTCAAGAATAAAAAGTTTTACCTGTCTCTTACAAAGTTTCATATAAAAAGCCTCCATACATCTGTGTTTCAACACAGTTTGTGAAAAGCCTATTTTGCCGACTGCAAGTAAGATTGTAGAAACTATGTTTGGAGATAACATTGCCAAACAATTGCAGTCCATACCTCTATTAAATGATACTGTTACCCATCAAACTGGTGATATAGCTGAAGATGTATAGAATCAGCTTTTAGGAAGGTGCATGACAAATTGTTTTCAATTCAGCTTGATGAGGAAACAGATAGCAATTAAGATGCTCATTTCAATGCCTATGTTCAATATTTTGTGATGGTATGTCAGCAATAGAACTACTTTTCTGCAAACCAATATACTTAAGGCAACGGCACTGCATAATTTGCTATCTTAAATGATTTTATAAACCAGGCAAACAAAGGGAGGAAAATTTGCATTGATGGTGCTCGTTCAATTACTGGAAGATTCCAAAGAATAAAAGCACTTGTAAAACAAAAATTTCCACAATGTTTCTAGACACATTGCATGATCCATACAGAAGCTCTAGCTTCTGAAGAAATTAGCCCGGGATATTGATGCAACAGGTTGAGAAATACTGGTTTAAGTAAATAATCCTTGTATGAAATTTGTTATTGATTTTATAATTGTAATTTCAGTGCGATACGCCCTTTTTTAAATTTTTGTATAAATTTTGATCAGATGTTTTTAATTTTATAGTAATATCAGAATTATCATTTGTGGTATATAATTCATTTATTTTTTCAATAGTAACAAACTAAATAGCATAAACTGTAATTTTAAAAATTTTAATATATGTCTCAACATCATTTTTAGATTAATAATGGCCAATAATACAATTTTTTATAGGTGCAAATGCAAAAAAATAGTGTTATATATTAACCATCACTGCAGGCACTAACTGTTTATCATTTTATCAATTACATAATTACAAATAAACAATCAGTGCCAGTAACAAATAATTTTCATTCAAATCTTCATTCCTATCCAGCAGAAATGAAACAATCATCAGAAAAGTTGATAAACTGACCAACGGTTTGGTTATTCTATCAAACAGAAATGCTCATTACATGAAAACAACCAGTTCTTTGTGAACAGAAAATTATGAAAACCACTAAAAATAGACATATATATATATATATATATACATATATTTTACAGCACTCTGAATTAAAAATATTACATAAATATTTATACATTAAATCTATACCTGGTTCAGAAATGGGATGCAGCCTGTAAACATAAATTTGACCTTTCTTATCAGCTACTATAAGAACACTGCTTAACCAAGTAAGATCCATTGCTGCAATGCTAATACTCAGTCTTTGGTGTTTAACTTCATCTTCTCTCCAACCAGTGACAATTGATGTGGAAGCCATCTATAAAATGAAAAATTCAGTTCATATAAGCAACTTACTTGAACAACATACTCAGTTCATATTTACTGGTTTATTACAGTATATTAGTAAAATATATTAAATACAAAAAAATTTTCCTAAAACAGAGATCACTGGAACATAACAAAAAATTCTTTGTCAGGACTCCACTATAAATAGAGGCTGTTTTCATATTAATCTAATTATTTAAAACAAAATAAAAGTCACTATAGTTAATTCAAATTTTTAGTGGAAATCTCCTATTTAAATTTAATCATTAAAATCATTATAATGAAATCTAAACAATATATTTCAGAAAATATAGTAAATAGTTATCCAATACATCAGCAAATTTTGTAAAGGTCTTATCATCATTAATAAAAAAATGACTACGAAAAAAGCAGGTCTTATCTTGCAACTTAACTTCTGGCATGACCTGTCACAAAAATATTACATGGTTTATATGTTTCATTACACATGATTTTGTTAAATTATTTTGCCAACTGTAACTAAATAATATTCATGAATTTAGCGTATTAACAACAACAAAAACTTTTATGATGAAAAGCTTCAAAATCCTGAACATTTTTAGCTGTGATTGTTTAATAACTCCAACCCCAATGCTTTCCTTTTTTATCCCCCAAAACACAAACATAATTTTAGATAAAGAATTTACATCAAGAAGTATAAATCTTTCGAACAATTTATACGGTTTATCGAACAAACTGGTTCATTCCCAGCATGCAGCCATCTGGCGCGCCAACTTAGTGGTCTTTTTTTATTGAAAAAGTTATTATTTTTTTATTTTGTTATAAAATCAGCCAGAACTGATGTTTATTACACACATAAAGTCTTTACCCCATAGCTGAATTTATTTTGATGAAATCATTTCTAAGAATATTTCATCAACTTAAAAATAACAGTAAATATTTTCACTTAATGTACTAGTGACAAACTTGCACTACAAGCATCTAAACCTAGCATTCATAAACAATATTCTCTCAAGTAAAATGATTGCCACATAAAAATAAATGATTTTATAAAATGTTTAATTTTAAAATATTGTATGGAATTTACTAAAATTTATAAGAGCTGTAATGGTAAGAAGTAAACCTTCATGTTACTTCTTATATGATTGATAACTGCTGTATCTGATTGTTCTTCAATTAAAATAAGAAATTGCCCTATCCTAAGTTTAATCTTCATATGAGATAAAGCTTTTGCTTCCTTTTTGTGAAGAAACTGTAAAAATTACTATATAAAAGTTAATGTCAATAGAAACTAACAAAAAAATAAATAACTAACCTGTTTAAGAGAGTCTCTATAAAGGCAATGTATTGTTCCATCTGAAAATGAAACAACAACATAAGATGGAGCTGGAACACTTGTAGTAACAGATACTTTACATGTTGTGACACAAGTAACTGACATTGGGACTCTGTAATACGATTGATGCTGCCATAGCTAAAATAAGATTTTAAATTAAAATTAATCGCATACCAAATACAATAATTTTTTTTTCTTTTTAATTAAAAATATGTGATTTGGCCAGCAAATGTACTCTCCCTCCAAAATTTCCTTTGATAAATTAGTTTTTATAATTACTAATAAAAGATGAGAAAGACCTCAAAGGATAAAGTAAAGCAACCCCAAAGGATACCCCAAAAGGATAAAGTACCCTAAAAGATAAAGTAAAGTCAACTTCAAAACATGTTCATTAATATACTGCTAATAATAACTGTACTACTCATTCTGAGATTTTTATACTGTTTTTTAATTCAGATATTTTCTTAGTACACACAATAATTAGTTCTTTGTGAAAAAAATTCATTACAAATGAATAATGAATCCTTGTGTCCGATGCAACTGACACATAGTGCATAAAATTGTACGTTTATTGCAAATATATTTATCCCCCTGCCTCAGATATTACTTTTCTCAGTAAATAAATAAAAGTGTGCAAGTGTGTGTGTTATGGATACACAAGCTTTAAATAAATATTACATGTTAGCTGATGTCACAGTAGAAAAGAGACCTGCAAGCACAGCCTCAACAAATACTTTAATAAAAAATTACAACAATATAAAAAAAAGTAATACAATTTTCAACATGAACAAAGGACAGAACTAAATCATTTTCAGCAATACCATATAAAGTGTAGCCTAATTTTATATTCATCATTAGTCTAAAATGCCAGCCTCCGTGGCGCGAGTGGTAGCATCTTGGCCTTTCATCCGGAGGTCCCGGGTTCGAATCCTGGTCAGGCATGGCATTTTTCATACACGCTACAATTCATTCATCTCATCCTCTGGAGATATACCTTAACAGTGGTTCCGGAGGTTAAAAAAAAAATAGTCTAAAATATTATTAGCAAAAGAGATATATAAATAATTGTAACAAAGAATTATTATTGTTAAGGAAATTGATAACTTTTCCCAACAAATTCAGCTTTATTAAAAATTAATTCAATCTATCAAATTACTCTTCATTCTACGTTAACTTTTTTATATTGTTATAATATTACACTATGATAACTCTTTGAACAATATTTTCTGCAACAAAAAAATTAAATACTATTATATGAGTAAATACAAAGTCTGACATTAAAGTTCACAAACTCATCTCACATTATGTCTGTTATAGTACCACTGCACAAGAACATTACATAAATTCCCTAATCAACATCATACAGGCATCTCACAACTATATCATTACTTATTATCATGAAAATGTCATTGCTTTATTACAGCAAAAAGCAGACATCAAACTTGGCTAGGATAGTTTTCAAGGAATAAAGAAAGCGTTACTGATGTTGACAGGCCATATATCAATAAGTAAAACTGATAAAAACATTGCAAAAATTTTTATAACTGGGATAAAATTAACAATTAGAAGTTAAGTGTATTATGTGAAACTTAAAAGAGAACTGGATAAACAGGAATAAAAATCTTAATGAGAGTAAAGTATAGGAAAAATTTATATTAAACAGCTCATTGAACAGAATCAAAGTTGAAATTTGTCAAGATCTTTTAGAGGCAAAGATGACATTTTGAAGTTTCATCATCACAGGGATTTGTGGGCTACCAATACAATCTATAAATGATGTAACTTAATACACAAAAGACTACCAATCCACAACAAATAAAATTGTTTAACTCATCCAAACTAAAATCTAAACAACACTCCTAACTACTTTTTGATATAAAACTATTGTGATAGTAAATACCACCTTAGCATATAGTGCATCAGGCTTTAGACAGAACTTCTCAAAATTTTATATTACTTGATGTAAAACTTAAAATAAAAAAATTAATGTCAAATTTATTTTTTCATATTGCAGGGTTTCACAAAAAAACTAGATGAAAAAAGACAAAAACTTCATTTCAATAAGTTTTACCAGCAACTCACTGATCTTGAATCAAGACTGTTACTACTCTCCTACACAGCACTGTCTGAGGAGGTTTTAGCAGAAAAATCGCTCTATAAATAATCCTATTTTATACACAAACCAGATCTGGCAAGGTATGAGTTTTTCTTTTTCCAAAGGCAAAGGAAATTCTGAAACATATGCATTCTGATGATATCTAGATCAATAAGACTGCAGCTTTAAGATTATTACATAAAACCAATCTCAAAACTGTTTTCAAAAGTGGAAGATAATGGCATCATCGTATAGCTTTCCAAGAAGATTATGTCGATTAGGGCCACAGTGATATTCAGCAACTGACATGAATAGTAATTTTATTCCAGCAAGCTTATTTATGAGACAAACCTCTTAAATTCAAAGTAGTTAAAATTTTTCAGTAGAAAACATAATATGACTGGAAAAGAGAAAAATGGGTCACGGAGTGATGTAGAACAAAAATAGCAGGATAGAGAAATAAATATGACATTACCATTGTTACTGATGAGATAAGTACCACAAAAGAATTGGAGGCTACTGGTCTATATCTTGGTCAAGAATTAATTGTATATGAGAGAATAACAGGTAAGAAACATGATCCACCAAAAATTTGTATTTTTTTGAACTGACCACACTATTCATCCAGTTAAGTAATTAAAATGTAAGTACTTAATACATGATGAAAATCTAAATAACTGCAGTAAACTTGCTCTGCACTACATGAAACTTGAGAACTCACATATTCAGATAAAGTACGAGTATATGGTGTACATGAGTAAAAAAGCGGTATTATTAACTTAAATTTGAATTAATTTTTTTTTAAATATCTTATAATTTCACAATGGCATTTCAACAGTGAACCTACAATTATCTACATTAATAAAATAAATAATTGAAATTTGATCACTTGACTTTGCCATCCAACATTATTAAATAATTGTAACTAAAAGTCATAAAGTTTAAAATGTCAATAATTCTAGTCTATTCTAATTCAATTAAGTAATAATTAATTATTTTTTTCAGTAACATCAATCACATTTATACCATTCATTATCAATGTACCATCATATTTCAACTACACTGCATCACAAAACCACATAGAAAAAATGGGCAAATAGATCAACAATACTCTGAATCTGAAGTAAACAGAACTAGATTTCAGAAAAATCAAAGATTAAATCAATGAATACTACACAAAGGAAAGAAGGTTAAAATACAGATGTTACCTATAGTTAATTACTAGAATTATGATCATAACATGAAATCTCATTTTGAAGTTATCATTAAATTATAAATTGACATAAACTTCAATAATAATAAATGGGTTTTCTAATATTCCACTGCTGAATTTTTCTTATGTATAAACTAGCACTTTTTCATATCGGCAGCTTCTCTATTGATTTTCAATCAATAATAACCCGCCTGGTTTTTTTTATTTTAACCCCCAAAAGAATTCAGCTGAAATAATTTTATTTGAAATATTATCCCAAAATAATATAAACCCATTATTTACTAGAATTAATATTTTATATGTGCTAAGGTAAGGTTCTAAGGTAAGGTAATCTAGACACAGACCAGTATGCTATTTACTTTATGGAGTTAGTTTTGTTGATCGCATACAATTCTTACAAAAAAAAAATCTTGTCTGTCATTAATATTTTAGAGTTTTTCAGTTATTTCCTGTTACATGTTATGCTTTACTGATTACAATGTGTATATTAGGATTCCTCAAGTTTCCTTACATTTTTTATTGTAACTGCAATACACATACTTTCTGCTGCTTTATAACCCATGTATCATAATACAACACTAAAATATAATCATTTCAATTTAAATCATTAAATTAGCTATTTGATATAAGTTGAATTTTTGTCAATTTGAGTTAGTCATTTATTTTTTGACTCAAAAAAATATTCGTCACAAAAATATCTCTTCAGTTTATTTATTATTATCTTTTGTGAATGCATACAATCACTTGTCAGTCCATTATCAATATCTCTTCAATGCTGGACCTGTTTGGATCTCGTGGTCCTGAAAGTACATTTTCATATCTTCCGATCTTTGTTCCCTTTCTAGTGTTGAAAATGTCCAAGTTTTTTGTTGTGAATGTGAGGCAAGTATTTTTGTACTCGATTTTCTTTCTAATTTTTTCTTATCTGTGGATCTTTAGATGGCCATTTCCTTCAGATCCTCTCTTATTTCACTGATCCATCTGCAGGTTGTAATGGCATTTTTCAAGTCGAGATTGTACAGTACTAGCTGTTTCAAAAGTATTGAATCTTACATCCTCAGGATAAATCCAAATAATCTAGTGTCCTCTTATGTATGGTATCAGTGATGGTTTTTAACTCTTTATACTGTCTCTGAATGGCTTCGACGGCACGTGGAACCTTAAAACCTTTTGGTGGCCCTGAAAAGGATCGTTTTTATCATTAGCTCTGAGAAGATCTGTTGGATCCGAGAGATGGTCTCCGGCGAAGTCAACTCAGCTGCAGTCGGAGAGATGCGGCTCGTCCATTGAAATCCGACCAGGCTTTCCCTCAGTGGCGGTTGGGTTCCCACTACAGCGCAGTAATGGAGACCCCCAGAGCCCGCAGTGTCGGGTCGGCATCGGTCATAATTCGCCGGCACAGCCGAGGTGGTTCTCCCTGAGCGATCCCAAGCTGGGTCGGCTCTCGCAGTTACATCCGCCAACCAGGGCAATGGAAGCCCGGTGAGCTGGAGCTGGAGTGGGAAAGTAGCTTCCGCATCCAGCCGCTCCCTCAGCGGGCCAGCCAGGCCTGCTGCTCTGTGGAATGGTTCCACGTTGAACCAGCCTCTCTTTTTTCTGTTTTAGCCTCCAGGACTACCGTAAGGTATTATTTCAAAGGATGAATGAGGATGATATGTATGAATGTGAAGGAAGTGTGGTCCGAGAAGTGGGGTTGATTGAAACCCAACCACTAAAGAACACCGGTATCCACGATCTACTATTCAAATCTATATAAAAACCTTTACGAGGATTTGAACCTTAGAACTCTTAACTTTGAAATCCGTTAATTTGTGACTTCGCATAAACCACTAGATCAACCCAAAGGGCTACGTTGAACTGGCCAGGGAACTCCTTCAGTCTTATTCCATCTTCTTGTTTTTCGAGGTCTTCTTCAGGCAGTAGTCAACGATGAAGTGACACTTCATGCCAAGAAGCCTTTATTTATTAGAGCCTGAAATGGTGGGGCACCGTTACTATGGTAGGATATATGCACAACATATGCAGCTAGCTAGTGCTGGGAGTGCTGCCTTTGTACATGCGTACGTATACTGCACTCCCTCTGACATCTTCTCATCCTAGCATGTTCACCAATTTTCAAAGGCATGTGGTAACAATACATAACTTTGTTGGTTACAATCCACCACTGCCAGTCTTTCTGGTGCTTTTTTTTATTGATAAGTCTTCCAATCTTCTTTTGATTTTCTGGAGTCTATCTGTCTTTGATTGGGTTCATTCAAGTGAAAGAGTGTTTCTGTTGCACAAGTGACTTCTCATTTTAAAAATGTATTGTAGTAAAATGTACTGTTTGCATTTATTGAACCTGCCCAATGAGGGGTTCCCCTTTCAGAGAACTTGAAAAAACCACTAAGCAAAAATGATTGAACTTTCCAATTCTGCTACAATTTCTTTTTGATATATCTGTTTATAAATTGTGAATCTGTTTATATATTGTTTGATATATCTGTTTATAAATACCCAGTGGGCTGAAAAGTTCGTAGGCTGACACATAGATGGCACTACTAGTATTAAATTCATATGATTTTTAGTTAGCGCTAACCTTCAAAAGACACGTGTATAAATTTGACAGCTGTCGTACTATTAGTTTGTGAGATATAGCA
>JAAAKQ030001238.1:0-16272 GCA_010016005.3 Zanna intricata | reverse complement strand
ATATATATATATATATATATAGGCCTACGTTTAAAGTTTTTTTTGGCTTGAAAATCTCCAAAACTACTAAATCAATTTCATTGAAAATTAGATGTGCCAGTTATGCATTTTTAATTGTGAATGTGATAGTTTGATGAAAAATGGTGAAGTCGTTCTTGAGTAACGTTCAATATAAGGTCGAAAAAATTTGAATAGAATAGTTAGAGGCGTGGTTCACTATGTTTATTCAACTTCGTTTATTATATTTTGCAACTTAAGACTGACTATCAGTGGAACGCAAAACGAGATCGCTCGAATTAGACAATTTAAATCGTATGTAATTCATAATTTCTGCCGCATTTAAATATTCTCCTAGAGTTTTAAAAAACAGCGAAAATAGGATTAAATACACAGTTTATTATACTTCAGACTTTTGAAGTTGTATAAAAAGAACGCTTGAAATGATATCTGTGTTTTTTAAGTAAATATTTTAACAGTTACAAATTTTGGTTCACAAACGAAACATAATAAAACTCTTATACAAAGCATATATGTAGATTCAATCCAATGCGTCAGTAAGAGCTGCAAAAAAAAAAGGCAAAGCTCTTTTTACGATTTGTGCTAAAGTTGATGTTTACTATACTTCTTAATTTAAATTTACTACCAAAGAAACAAAGAATGTTTCAGTTGTCTTTCAAAAAGGCTTCCTATACGTCTTCCTGAAAGCCGCTTATCATTCCTTTAACTAGTTTGATTGTCTTCTCACAGTAAGTCTACTCATTAACATGACTGAATATCTTTTTTTTATGGAATTACCAAAATATTTTCCCCGTAGTTTTTACAGTATTCAAATAAACTTTCTTAAAAATTTAGGATTTTATTGTTCTTTTAACTAAACCGATATGTAAAAATGTTCTTTTTTCCGATATATAAATTCTGTTACATGAACAAGAAATATTTCCCTAAAAGACTTTAATTTTATTCTTATAAGTCATGAAAACATTCTATATAAGTTATATTAAACCTGCCATCTTTCAGGACCTTTGTGATCTTGTAAAATCTCTATTTTCAGCACTGAAATGTCTTACTTTTAGAATTTTGTTAATGATTAGGTTCGGCGTAAAACTGAAGATACGGCGATTAAATTGAAAACTGATTTGATACGGAGTATTATATTGAAGACGATTATTTCTGATGTTGAAAAATATTGCTTACACTCACAATATAAACAAAGTGTATTGCATTATTGTAGTGTAATTGCAGTAATTGTTACTTTGTACATGTATAAGAGGAAAATATGTTTGAGAATGAAACGTCAAAGATCATCGTGGGTTCGAGTTGATAAAAACAACCTTTACTTTCGTAGGATAAAGATTAGAATAATATAAGCACGGAAAACTTTAGCGAACTATGTGAAGCCCGGATCTAAATTAAACCATTATCAGCATTTTTGTATCATCAAGATGTGCCGCTCCAGGCAAAAATCGTCAGTACACTTTTGTATGTATTTAAATATATTTCGAATAATCTTTTGATTAGAAGGGTGTTAAAACTATTAAAATTTAATCAATAATTTAATTTAATATCTAATATATTATACTGATTAATTAAGTTATCCTAATCATGAAAGTGTTTGAGAAAAGGTAGACGAGTTACTTAGACTTCTCAAACAAGAAAACATTTCAAATTAGGCGAAGTAATTTTGAACTATTATAACATCCTTGTTTATAATTTATAATTGAAATGTTTCTGAAAAGCCATAAATAAAATTTATTTTTATAAATAATTTTTTCTTATTACGTGACTAACCTGGAACTTTCGATGTTCTGCAGATATTGTACTCAAGTATCTGGAAGCTATTAAAAACTCTTTATTAAATACTTTAATTTTCCTCAAAGCCCCTTTATTAATCTTCAGATTACATATTGGGAATGTATTTAACTGAATATATCCCACACATGATGATTCCTACTGGATAATTAAAAGGAAATTGCAAACATTATTAATATTCCATAAAAGTAACAATATCAACCGTATTTCATAGTTATCTTTTGTTAAATTCAGATTTTCTTCTTTAGCCCACCTGGTTGGTCAGTGGTTAACGCGACATCGCAAATCAACTGATTTCGAAGTCGATAGTTTTAAGTTTCAAATTCTAGTTAAGGTTTCCTTTTCCTAGCAAAGATACTTTTATATGGATTTAAATACTATATCATGGATACCGGTGTTCTTGGTGGTTGGGTTTCAGTTAATCACACTTCTCAGAAGTGGTCGGCCTGAGATTGTACAAGACCACAATTCATTCACATTCATACATATCATCCTCATGCATTCTCTGAATTAATATTTTACGGTAGTTTCGTAGCTTTACAGCAAATGAGAGAGAAAGAGAGCGAGAGAATGTGTGAGAAAGAGGTTTTTTCCTTAAGTACCATGTATGTAAACAATTTTTCACTTTTTATTTTAACATGTATCATTATTACTTGCCTAGGTATCGTTATTTAAATAACATCCACTTCAGTTCTCAATTTATCACCTTCGTAGTGGTTGTATATCTATACTACTAGATTTTATAAATCAAATGAAAATTTCGGTTTGGTGCATGCAAAATGAAATCAATTGATTTAAAAAAAAATAAAATAAATCAATTACAAAGAAATAAAATAATAAAACAATTAAAAATGAAATAATTTTTTAATGATAAAAAAAAACATAACTGTAAGAGCCCAAAGAATTTTAATATTAAGTAACCATGAATAAATTATGAGTTAATAATTCGGTTTATTTAAATTCTGTATATTATTGATTGATACTTTGCATCGAAGAATAATAATATTAATAATAATTCTAATTATAATAATGAGTAATATGCGTAATTATTCACTTGACTGAACGTTACAGAATATCGGAAATGAAGTGGAAATTTTAGTAAACAAGCAGTTTATACTGAGATCTCAGAATACCAGCTAAAAAGTCGTTCGTAACTTTGAATTCAGTCAGTAAATCAGTGTAAACGGAAACTTAGTGATATATTATCTCTTCCAGTTATGTTAGTGAACCCGTTCTAATGTCTTAATATAATTACTTCATTAGATTACTTTATATTTAAAAAATAAAACGTAAGTAAACACAGAAATTGCTGCACTAAAAACGAATTATTTTATAAAGTATTTGTATTGATTTTCTTTGCTTAGTCGATTTAACGAAAAGCTAAATTTAAGTGTAGGCTTTATGAAGTGATGTTGTCAATACCCAGAAGCAGTATCGAACAGCGCAATATTAATGAGAATTTCCTGTTACTAACGTCATAATGTTGATTTTAGTTGTTATTGTAACATAATAAATAACTTTCCTCCAGCGATTATGCTAGGTGAATAATATTTAATATCAACGTGCACTAGATTGCTGGAACAAATATGTTCTGTAACTATTTAAATAATTCAATATTTCATAAACAAGAAATTTTTTTAAAAAGTTTTAATTTTTATAACAACAATGCAGACAATGCACAGAATGTAAACATCTTTAAATCATTTAGGAATTTCGATAATTACATTTCATTCATATTCGGTTATTTTTGCAGTTTTACTTTTTCCTTAAGCTTGAATTATTCACAAATTACCAAACAATCGATCAAATCAAACAAAATCTATCTCATTATTTCACGAACAACAAAAATTCATTTGTTACCACGTAACCTTAGCTGCATGAAAGTCTGCTATTACCGAAAAAATAAGTATCCTAACAACTCTCAAGAATGTCAGAACTCAATACTTGAGATTTTATTCTTTAATCAAAAAATCAAAACCAAGTTAGATATCATAAATGTACTTCTATTCAGAATCAATTAACAAAATAAAATATTTATATAAAACTGATTTTGCTTTCACTTATATAGTTGTGAGCTAGTTACAGTTCTGAATGGAGTGGCGAAGTGCATATGAAGACATTGCAAAAATATTGATTTTTCTCTAACCAATGACATAAGAGCTTATAATGATTAAGCATTTGTTAAAAAATGTACAGATTTGCTAACGAAAGAAAATATCTGAATTTGAGCAGTATATTTTTTTTAAATATTCTGAGAAAAAAATCATTTATATTGCGTCGCTTAAAATTTAAATCCTATTAGAAAATTACGAGTATATTCAATTTATTTTGTATTTTTTTCAATTATATATTCAAAGTCGATTGATAAAAACCTGAACTTTACCGGAAAATGAACTGTTTTATTTTAAAAGAGTTTTTCAGAACCGACTCCAGGATGCAAAATAGTGTATCAGATTTCATCCAATTCTGAAGATACACATGTGTTTATTTAAAAAAAAACCACACATCTACGCTTGACACATTGTACTTCCTAGCGCTTTAATAGCTTTAAAGCTTAATAACGCCTAATAATAAAAACTTTACATCAAGAACGATTTTTTTTCTAGTTACTTTGCGTTCACCCGCATAGGGAAAAATTCCAAACACAAGAATAAACATAAAGTCACATCAAGTACGATAGAACTCTTTCAACGAAAAACAGTATTTATGGTTAACTGAAAAACTTTTTTTAGAAATGTTTGTGTCACTAATATACGAGGAATATTAATTATCAAAATAATTTTAGAAAATAGTCACAAAAACTAATTATTTACACAAACAATAAATAAATTTTCGATTGTTCTCGTTCTGAAAATTTCTGACAATATGTAAGCCGACGAATTGGACAAAATATCTTTAATAATGTAATATTTTGTCATCGTCTTTTATTTTGTCATCGTGTATATTTCATCGTCTTTAATCTCTTTTATCATGAATTAATGGAAGGACATGAGAAATTTGATATTGCTTTAAAAAAAATAAAATTCATTAGCTTGAACAAATCTTGAATCTTGAACAACTCAGGCCGATCATCTTGAGACGGGTGGTTAATTGAAACCCAAGAACAAAAGAACACCGGTATCTGCAATCTGTAATTCAAACCGGAATGAAAGCAACTACCTTTATTAGGATTTGAACCTCAGGACTTCGACTTCGGAATCAGCTGATTTACGATGACGAGTTTGCTATTAGACCAACCCGTTGGGTTTATTTGATTTAATTATAATTTCTAATTTAAAAAAAAAAAATCAAAATTTTAAATATCTATCAACATGTTATTGTAGCTGTTGTTGCAAATTCTATAATAGTAAATGCATTAGCTCTTTATTAATAAGAATTTAACATTTTAACAAGAATTTTGTCTTCTTATTTGCCTTTGGTTATGTCACTCGCAATGTGTGGAAGTAATAGGTATGGGTAGATTCCCAACATATCAACCTGACATTTTCTTGCTAGTTCATTCTGAAAGTGGGATCCACTAGTTGAATTTTTTTTTTACATAGATAAATGGATTCGTATTTAAGGTTTTATTTTAATAAATTCATGTATTTTATCTGTGAAAGAAATTTTCTTCTTTTATCATAACTAGTGTTTAAAAACCTATGGAAATTGCTGATAAATACTACATCGGAAACTTATTTATTTTGCTGACATATAATTAAAGGATATTGGTTAATAAATTACAAAAGTAATAAAAGTTTTTCTTTTGAATCCCATTCAGTCATAATATTTTAATGAATTAAATAAAGCTTTAAATTAAAATATTATTATTATTTTATTATACTAATTATTATTTTAATAACTTAATAACATTATGTACAATTAATATTACTATATATTTTATTATTATTATTATTAATATATTATTGTTAGTTGTTTCTCAAAAAAGAGGTAAGTTAATTTGATACTATTTTAATTTCTTGTGGGTTTTAAGCATATAAGCGGTCGGAGATACAAGAGGCATCAGTCAGAATAGTTTTTTTTGAGAATGATGATATGACTTTATAACCGGTTCCTATGATGAAAAGAATACAAGTCTCCTTATAGTGCAGAATATCTGGATTTCTGCGAACAAAATTTGTGGCTTAGTAAGACAGTAGGAATCACTTCAGTTTTCACTTTCCTCAATAACCCAAGTAAGCGTTGCTTGTTACTGAGAGAACTGTAAAATTTTCATGTTCGGTATTGAGTCTAGGTATTTGCCATATTTTTGAAAGGCATTAACTGAAATTGAGCATCAAATTATGACTGATATTAACTGCGGCACAGCCTGTCACTTACAGATCAAATTCCGTAACTTATCATTTTCCTTTAAATAATGAGGATTAGTAACTCTCTTCTTTAGTTTGTCGGCTGGTAAAATTGACTATTCTATTTCAGGGATGATATCGCCGGCTTAGACCTAATTAAAATCAGTATCCATAATTCTAGACTACACAGGTGTGCGATATTTGGCAGTACGTAAGTAAACTATCTTTATATAGTCGAATAAACATAATTAGTGAGTAGTTGTAACTGAGTACAATTTATATCTACAGACTGCTGTTTAAGAAATTTGTTAAACGCTGCTGTTTAATCAATTTTTTGTATTAGAAGTTAAACCTTTTTAATAGACAATAGATTTCACATAGCAGACAGCTCATCGATTATGAACTGTAACAAGCATATTTTCCGATTTGGAAAACAGAGGTAGCTTGTGCTGCTACCTTATCAAACTAATGTACTAAAATTTTTACCGAATGAAATTTTTAAAATACAAAAATTATTCATTTTTACCGCATAGTACATCGTTATAACTTTTATGTATTAATAAACTGTTAAATAGACATCGGCTACATTCAGAGATTTTGGAATAACAATGACTTTTTTAACTACTTCTAACGTCTAAGAAATCATCATACGGTCTAGGTTTTAAAAAGATAATTTTACTAAAGAAAAAGTAAATTATAACTATCATCTTTTGTGCATTTAGCAAAACAGTGAAATAAACTACTATTACTCATAATATTTTAAGATTTTAAAAAAGTTGAGGTTCTGGAATAAAATGCTATGTGATCGTAGTTCTTTAATTAAATATATACCAACTTTAAAGTTATTTTCTTACACGTACGAGGAATAATATATGAAATACATACAAACCTACATAAATAAAAATCAATTGATATAAAATGAACAAAGCCAAACAAGTGACAAAATTTTATTTAATTAAACAAATGACAAGCGATTAATACCAAAGTTAATTAACAGCTAAACTGTAACATATATTTCATCTACTGCTGTAGGAATTTATGGTTTCTACGTAACATTTACAAATTTAATTAGTATTGCAGCACAACTTTCATTTCTAAAGAAAGTCATACAGGAAAATTTGTCTGATAAATAAAAATTTATAACTATAAAAATTAATAAAAAAAATCGCAATTAAAATTATTGTTAAGTTTAAATGTAATAAATTAAAAAAGCTTTAGTATTTATTACTATTTCACATACTGTATAGATAATTAATACAATGGATTACTTATTTTCAGTGACACAAAAAATATTAAGTAGTTTTTCGTATAAACTTTCTAAATCTAAATTTGTTTTAAATTAAAATTCAAGTTTTTATCTAATTCTACCTAGCTCACTATTATTTTCATTTATTTATATGCTGTTGATAAATGAACTTTTATTCATAATTCTTTTATTTTTCTTACTGGCTGCTTATTATGGTGGGAAACTGGTTGCATTTTTAATTGGTATTGTTTCTTTAAAATTATCAATAAAGTCTAAAATTTTAAAAACTCTTTTAGTTTAAATTTTTTAGTAAATTTTAAAATTTTAGTAAATTTTAAAATTTTTTGTTAAATTCAGTAATTTTCAGTAAATTTTAAAATTTGTAGTGTCTGAAATTTTTTAGTAAATCTATAGTATCAGTTTAATTATTAATTTATATCTATAATCAAGTCATAAGCTACATATGAAAAAATAAATTGCCATAAGAAGAGACAATCATAAATTTTCCAGGAAAATTTATGAGTATATATTAGCATGAGTTTATATAACAAAAGTAATTTTGACAAATGACATGAAAAATCTACAATGATCTTTTTAATATAGTTAAATTTATTTCAAGAACTCCAGGAATTGAGAGAAGTTTGTATAAGTCTATTATCTTTAGTCTAAGAGCACGTTTCTATGAAATTTATTCTTTCAAAAAGTTGAAAAAAAATTACATAAAATAGAGTCAATTATTTTAATGGTGCAATATATAAATATTTAAAGTAACAAAATAAAAAATATCAGAAATAACCAATCTACAAGCAGGCTATATAAATTTATTTTAATCCACTCTGCGGAAAAAATGAATAATGATTAAGGTGAATTTGGATGGGGATTTATTTCATAAACTTCTAAAGATTTCTCGGGTATTGGTTACATATAAATAATCTAATAATTTTCTGTCCACCAATCATTCTTAAGTTGTCATGCTTACAAAAAACCTCATGAAAACAGACCTAAGATTTTCGATAGACCTGGCAAGTAGCTTCCGTTATTGAATTAACAATTCATACACTCACCCTCAGATAACTGAGCCCGGGAATCTAATAAATTTCTAGTGTATAATCTCGATATCAATAATCATGTAAGAAATATTGGTCCCACGATATTCAAAGGAAATCTCAATTTTCTTCATGAAATGATTACTCATGAACTTGTAATTTCGTGTGAAAAATTACATAATGTTGCTACAATTGAAATTTCTGCATTGAGAAAAATACGGTTGCCAGTTTTAAGGAAAAATATCAGGTCTAATTGAAAAATCATAAACGTATTATTGGGCATAATTATTTTTCAATAAAAACTGAATTTCCATAAAATCTATATTTTCGGTGATTTTTTTCTATAAGATATCCCTGAGATTTCCCTCAATTAGTTCTTATAACTATAATTACACACATGTTTTCAGATTTGAAGAATGTCATATGAAATTGCATGAATATATTATACACCAATATCTTAAGATATTTTTCATGAAAACACTACGAATTTTATCTACAAATGTTTGAAAAAGAAGTTGATATTCAATTGTTTTTTTTTAATAAAAATGTTATTTGATAGTTAAAGAGATGTAATAACATGTCCGTAAATAATTTCTTACGCTAAGCTCTTTTTCTATAATAAATATAAGTATTTCTTGTAAAATAATAAAATATGTTGATCATTGCTTATCGAATCTCATCAAACTGAGCACGTCCAGATTCATTGCTAACATTATTCCCTTTAAAATTACTTAATGTTTTAAAGTACTTCATTCACTTTTTCATACCAATTTGGAATTTTCTATGTCTAGTTTGATGAAAAATACTGTTTATAGAAATATCTCTGCTGTCAGTTATTGAGTTTTGGAAATTTAACTGTGTAAACTATACTGAAAATATGCTTTTTATAAGTTAATAGGTAAATAACAACTTTGATTTAAGAGTTTTCTGTAAGTTTCTCATCTGTATGGAGTAAATGCATATTTGAAGGTTTAGGAGCTGATGAAATGAGGTGTTTCATGAACAGAATGTCTTCTTATCCGTGATGAAGGGAGATAGTTACAAATTTTCTCAACCAAAACAAAAAAAAAAAAATAAAAGAACCAATATATTTGAATAATTTTATTCTTGATAAGAGCTAAGAAGTATTTCAATATAGAGCATTTCTGGATAAACAGGATGATTTAAAAAATAAATAATTTATGAATGTTCTGTTATAATATTTCTGCCAAATGACTTAATAGCCAAAACTGAAGTTTTAATTTTTTTTTTTTTTAATTTGTTTCCGATAAATAGGAATTATAATTATAATTTTGGTAATATTGTTTAAGTAAATTTATTCTCAAGTAAAAACCATTTAATAAAAATCGTGTTAAATGTAACGAAATACAATCAAATTTGCTGATTTACATCTACCATACCTTTTCTTTTCATCAGATGACGGTGCAGGAAGCAAAAAAATAATTAATTGTAGAATCAAACGTTACAAAATAACACTGTATTCCAAACAATCAACATCCTTTCCCTCCAGGCGAAACAAAAATTCTATTACTCGCATTCCCATTCTATTAATGCGCTTAACTGTATTTCAGTTCTCGTGGATATAAATAAATTCATTTAAATGTTAATTAAACGGTTAGTAATCAAACAAGAGTTACAAAGAACGAAAGGTACATAGGTAATGTATTTTTCTCTATTACGTTAAACAAACACAACTAATTTTTGGAATTAATCAATGTATATATTTTTATTGTTCTAACTTCACATCCATAAATATAAAATAAATATATCTTTCATATTTTTTGCAGTTTTTATTTAAAAAAATATATTAAACCTGACTTCAAAGTATAATTTAATAACCATCAAAAAAACTTAACATTAAAAATATTAACAAAACTATTTGGTTTTTCTACTTTATTAGTATGGTGTTCGTTCCTTATCGGCAGGGTAATTATACATGCGAAAACGTTAGAACGGATAGTATGTATTTAATAATTCAAGGATCTAAAGAACTTAAAATTCAACTGCACACATTTTTCTACCACTCCTTCCAAAAAAAATTATTTAAGAGGATACAAAAAAAAAAAAAAATAATGCAGTGTGTATTTTTAACGGAATTTCTAGCGTATCAGATTACATATTAGGATTTAATAGGATGCAACAGCTTCAGCGATACAAGCCAATGTCTCCATTCGCTTGCAAGTTGTTTCCTCTGCACATTTTAGTTTATTAGGTTATTATTTCTTTGTTAGTAGTTTACATTAATAGATACTATTCTTCGGAAAAAGAAATTAACATACAGGAAAAAATATTAAGATTATTCCTATGTGAAAAATTTAATTGTATGGCAAGGCAAAAAAATATTCTACCATTAAACTTAATATTTGATTTCTAGGTAAAGAAACATAATCAACCGGATTGGTGTAGCGGTGAACTCGTCATCGTAAACCAGCTGACTTCGAAGTCGAGAGTTCTTATCTTATTAAGGTTCAAATCCTAGTAAAGGCAGTAGTTACTTTCATACGGATTTGAATCCTAGATCATGGATCCCGGCGTTATCTGGTATTTGGATTTCAATTAACCACACATCTCGGAAATGGTCGACCTGAGACTGTACCATATTACACTTTACTTACATTCTCATACATATCATCCGCATTCATCCTCTGAAGTAATATACCTTACGGTTGTTAGGTTATAGAGAAAAAGAAAAAGGGTAAGGAAACATGTGAATTATTCACTATAATTTATCAAAATTATTAATTTAACACGTTTTATTTTCTAAATATTCAATAATTAAAGAAACATAAAAATGATTTCATAAAAGAAGAAATATAAATTGTCAGATTTTAGTGTAACTGGCTTTTCGAAATTTTTCATTTTAATTTCTAAAACATTCATGCCTTTAATTTATTTTACCAAAAGAACATTCAATTTTTCTCCCAGGTAATTTTATAAAACTTTCATATTGTTTAATAATTTACCTTTTCGAGAAATATATTCGAAAATATTTAAAAAAACCTCTAAATGTAATGGCCTAGAATGTATATATATAATGTAAAATAAATTACATTAGATTTTTAACTACTAGGCTATTATAATCGTATCAGGGTTATTTGATTGCATATTATAAAAATATTTTTTAATACTAAGGTACTGTAAAGTAATATACGTTATAAATTACCAATTACAAGTGATGTATTGCTTAAATAAATTTAATAGCAATAAGCTCAAATGTGAGCAGTACTAAATAAAAATTGAGTTAATAAAAGATTACTAGTCGAAACTAACAAAAAATTATAGTACGAATAATTGGATTATTGTATTTTGATGAAACTAAGCCCGCCTGTATACCCACACGGGACGCTTTCTTTATCAATATTTACGACTGGGTCATTATATGAAACTGATCACCACGGCCGTGTATTAGTTGACACAATGTAGCTTGATAGTTAGTTTGCCTATACCTTAGGCGCAAATTTGCAATAGCAATGATTTTTTAAGATCTTTTCAAAGCGCTGTCGCACATAAAACTTGCTTAGCCCTCTAAATTAAACCTTTCGTTCAACCTTTCATTTTTTACAAAATAATCAGTTACTATGAAACCACGTGACTCAGTTTTTTAAGATCAGATCCAAAAAATGTGTCCATTCATGTTCAACTGAAAGGAAGCAGATCTTTCTCAGAAATTCATCTTACGTAAAGCTACTTTATAACAAATAACCTCCTTTGACCGTCGTCATTCTTCTATCCTCAACGGCATGCACCTTTCTATTAATTAATCCCCAACACTGAGCATAGAGTTTAGGCATGAACAGGCAAATATGATAATAATATTTATATGATACTATATGAAATATAATATATATATATATATATAATATGAAATATTATATAATATTTATATGATTATAAATAATTTCATTTAGTATTCAGGAAACAAAAGTATTGGTTATTAATATTTTTATGTCTTCATGGTACACAATAAATGTTAGGTTTTTAATATTCATACAAAAACTAAGTACTTGTAAAATAAACCAGTCGTATTATTAACAAATATTAAAATTTAATCCTATAGTTCAATAAAATTAAAATAAAACTGTTTCAGTAAATAATTTAACAGCATCCTTGAACATTAAACAAAAGCAAAAAAAAAAGAAAAAAGAAACATTAAAATAGCCGTGAAGATCTCGTTGGTTCAATCGTTTTCTATAAGTGACAGAAACAGGATCTATCATCATAAAGACAATTTTATTTTTTAAGTGAAAAGTTCAACATTTTCCGTTTCTGTCTTGTTGTTAAAAGTACAAAACATGGAGAATATAATGCAGTGCAAGTAAATCCAAAGAAATGTTTGAACTTCAGGAGGTTTTATATTCTCTTAAATTTCTCTATGTTAATGGCATTAGTAATTTTTTGTTCACCTTTTTAAAGTTTCTATTCATATTGGCTGGCTATCATTCATTAAATGTTATAAAGAATTTTAAATTTATACAAAGTTTGATAAAAAAATGTTGTCAAATTTTGAAACGGAAACACCTTTTATTAAAATTTAGTGAAAGAGTAAAATTTCAAACATATACAAGTAGGAATAATACAGTTATCACGTCAAAGTAGGGAGCAGGATTATAGATTTAAAAAATTGAAAATTAATCTTATTATTTCGTTAATCGTTGGTCCTACTTTATTAATAATTAATTATTATTTAAATTAGAAATTTTATTCATATATATTTAAAAAATTGTTTAATTATTACTAGATTTCGGGTTTATCCAGTTACTGACTGAAAGAATGTTATTTATAGTATTACAATTTATTTATGATTTAATCATTTTAATTAACATATTTAATTTTTAAGTTTCTTTTCCTTTTTTTCTCTTTTTAAGCCCTCCTTTCAAAGAAATGTACAAAATTAAAAAGAAAAATTAGTTATTTAACGATAAAAAAGACATTTAAGTTAATAAATATTAAACAATCCTATATGTCTTAATTGTTGAGGGAAACATAATAGATTGACTATTCATGATTTTAAATTATTTTTAAAAAATATAACTAATTTAATGCTCTACTTCTACAATAAACAAATTTTATTTGGTGGACTATCTCTATAAAACGTTCAGTTAGTGATAGGCAGATCAATCCTTTATCAAATTTTAATTGCCAGCAAATAGTTAAAACATTTTACGTAGCCTATTTTTTAAGTTTAATTGACGGATTATTTTTTATGAAAATTAGGATGTATGATGATAACACGAATAATCGCCTGTAATTGGCTAAAATGTTGTTTATTATGACAGCTTAGCTCCTGTGTAATTATCTTAAGAGAATCATGATGATTTACAAAACCGAATCGTGACGCTTCAGATGGAGGCTCGTTCCGCGAATTTAATTAATGAAAAAATCATTTCCATAAATAAACGAATTAATTTTTCTGGATACTTAAGTTATATCAATTTTCTAGCTACAGTTTTACAAATAGAGGATTAAATATTTCAGCTGATAAGATTTAAATAGATTTTCATAGGAAACCTCAAACATTTATCAATCGCATATGAAGATTTTCAAATATTCTTATTTTTAAAAAATTATGTTTATTATGTATATAACGAAATTCCAAGAAGTGACTCGGGATAAAAAAGAAACAAAACAACAAATGTGTACATTTCTTATTTGACTACAACCATTAAACAGGTCGGTAAAAATTTTTTTTTGTAATAAGGCAAGTGTAAAAAAAATAGAACGGTAGGAAATTACTAAAAGAATAAAATCTGTATTAAATTGTTTAGATTATTTACAACTACTAAATTTTTGCCACTGTCCGTTCAATTGACAATAATACTCTTGGATCATATACCTCTTATGATCGATAATATTTACTAGTTACAAATTATTTCTTATTTTCCCAGCAAAAATTTCAAGCTTACTAGGTGAATTAAATAAATCCAACAAAATAATTCATAAAATCATTTTGTTTAAGAATTTAAATTCATGATAATTCTGTCGTAATCCTAGAAAAATGATCATGTTCCTTAGGATAACGTAAGTTACGATACCAGAAAGAAAACGTAACAAATATTAATGCATAAGCTTACACGTTCAATAGTAAATAAGGTATTGAAAAATTATTTTATCACGTGAAACGAAATAAATATCAACCTACGGAATGAAAAATTATTCTTTTAGATTTTTTACTGCCTTGATCATTCAGTATCATATATATATTTTTCTGAAAATAAATTTTGTAAAATCATTATGTTATTCAAAAAAACCGACGAACGAACAGGAATTTTATTACTCATTTTTTTTTTTTTTTTTGTAGTTGATAGCTATTCACATTTATTTCTGGGAGGCATTTTCTAAAGTGATTTATTGCTTTACCAGACGTCCGACCAAAGGAAAGCAATATAGCGGAATGCAAACGGAAGGGGTTCTTATGTGTTTGTGAGACGTTAAATGTGAGGGTATGAGCCTGATATTTTTTCTTTTACTTTCACGAAGAACAGCGAATAGAAAATTTACCATATTAATTAGGCAATTTAATTGAAATCTGCTCATCATAATTTCTAATAGCGGAAAAACACAGATAATCCGTTTTTATTTTTTGTTTTCACTGATATGCTGAGCTAATAGTTTTAAAATAAATTTTACTTCTTTTACATTAAAAAATTTTGAATGTTAAATTACGTAACAAACATATCAGAATTTACTCATTAAAGATAGAAAATTTCTATAGTAGGCAATTATTTCTTCAATTAGCATCAAAGTAAACATCTTCAATTGTTTCTAAGTTGTTATAAGTACGAGTATTTCTGTTTGACTTTTTCTTTGGTTTATTTTTAATTTCATTCTAATTTTATTTCTAATTTAACCTTTTCATAGACAAGGTTATTAAGGAAAACCCTAAATATATATATTCATTGAGTTAATTCGTAGACTTATAAAACCTTTAAAATAATCGTAATTGGAATTTTTATAAAACGTTTTAAAGTTTATAAATTAGTTCATAAATAATTGTCTGCTATTTTTAATCCCTAGCTTTAAACCCTAACTAAAGGTTGTTTGACTCAAAAGATAAATAGAAATTTTTATTTAATTTATTCAACCAAAGAATAATTTTGGGTAAACTAGCATGTGACTTTCTTCATTCAACATAAGATTTTTAACAACGGTTGTAAGAAACAACATTAAATAAATTTAAAAAAAAATGTTGAGTAGTCGGCAGCTAGTATTTATGATGAAATTTTTGTGTTTACCTGACTTTGGTATCGTAAATCAACAAAAACATTCTTGCCTGACAATAAAGTGATTTGCATTGATGATATAAATTTAAAAAATAATCTCTGATGTTTTAACAAATAAAAGTAATATTTATTCAGCAAACATCTTAGCATACTCAAGTAACCATTACTGACATTTTGATATCTTAACTGTTTTTACTGTAACAGTTTTGTTAATAAAAAATCTCCAGTATTGATTTTTACTCGTAATGTATATAACAAACAAACGGTAAAGAGCCAAATAAAAGTTGGATGGCATATTCACGTATTATTTTATCTCAGTTTCAAGAAATTGTTAAAATTGGCTACGGTCATAATTCTGTCGATCAGATAACCACTTATAAATGAAGGTTTTCTCAAAAGAATACCTTATCAATTGACAGATAAATTATTAAAGTCAAAAGACTATTTGCACGTACAGAACTTTGAGTACATTTGATATCCAAGTGAAAATATTATCTTATTAATTAATTATTCACTTGGTGATGATACTTTGTTATGATTGTAATAACCCAGACTATTAAAATCAAACCGTGTAACCGCTACACTCCATCTCTACTCTTCGCCAGCCTCCGTAGCCGAGTGGTAGCGTCTCGGCTTGTCATCCGGAAGTCCCGGGTTCGAAT
>JAAAKQ030001227.1:0-18973 GCA_010016005.3 Zanna intricata | reverse complement strand
GCAAGAACGTCAGAGGACGGTATGAAGAAGTCACGGTGGGATCCTTGTCGCCGCCTTTGAAGAGCAACTTGAGAATATCTCGTTTCGAACACGCTGGGAAGAATCCAGCAAAAAGCATCCTATTGAACATACGGGTAATAGGGGGTCAAGAATTATTGGTGGTGTATGAACAAGGAGTTCCACCGTGATACAATCATATCCGCGGGCTTTATTCCAAGCTAGGTTACAGATTACTTGACGGACTTCCGCCTCAGTAATCTCAGAAGATTGGGCATCAGACTGAAAGTTTGCAACTTCCTCTCGGACTCATCGATGATACGAGGTTTCGCCTACCTCGGTATCATCTGGTAGAAGATCGTTCATCAGAAGATTTAGAATACGGTCTTTGTCTACAACAACGCCGTCTTGGGTCGAGAGAGAAAACAGAAGAGTGTCTTTTTTCCGCTTATGACTCTATAGACAACACCTCATCGGTCTTTGTTTCCCTGCTCTTTCACAAAAGAGCGCCAGGAATCCCGCTTCGAAGACCTAACCTTGTAAAAGTACTCGGTCCTTGTCCGGCGATACTCCGCAAGCATGGCTGCCCGGCGGTCAGGATCACCCTCAACTTGAGCGGCTCTCCTGAGTCGGCCAACAGCTGGCTTTATCGTCGTCAATTCCCGAGTCCACAAACCTGCAACTCTCTCTCCACCCGTACTCCGGGGAATGGAAAGGTCGGCGGCTTTCCATTCCCGCAGAAGAGAAATTCTCTGCCAGGTCCTCTAAAGGAGCGCGTCCAGGTCTCGAGAGAAGACTAGAAGCCTGTCCGCTAGAAGATTTGAAAAATGGGGCCCATCCACCCTCCTGTGCAAGAAGCGCCCCTACTGAACAGGAACGTCCGCTCTATAGACATCGCGCACCCCGCTAACCAGCGATCATCGCTATAGTCGATGATCGCTGGAGCAATCATCAACTACAGACCAGTTTTGAATCCTACCAGGGATATCCTTACCGATGGTAACATCAATGTTGGTACCACGGAAGGCCCTCCGCTCATTGATCGGGCCGGCAAAAGTTGCCAGCTCGCCCGCAACATTAAAGACTTCAAAATTATGCTGCGCGATGAAACATTCTACCAACTCACTGCTGTCATCGGTGATCCCACTATGCCAAAGAGGCGATTTGGCGTTCTAAGGATTCTATCCCATCTTTCCAAGTGTTCCGCAGTGGGATACCTGTACTCAAAGTACGAATTCACTACCACTAAATCCAAACCAGGTACGACAAGCTTAACAACGACGTGATGCGTGTCAGAGGCCTGCCGCACGAATACACAATCTGAAGACTTCCTGCACAGAACGGCGGACTTACTATCCGCTACGAAAAATTTATTCCAGCCTGGGAAGCCTAGTAGATCACCCTTGACCACATACGGGTGTTGAAGAAGAACGACATCGAGGCCCCGTTTTTCAACGATGTCACCTAACTCAGTCTGGACGACATACGCACCCTGGGCATTTAGTTGACAAAACCTAACCATCTAAAGAAGCGAAGTATTGATCCACGGCTCTCAAGTATACTCCGCAGTCCCTAACTATTGATGGAGTGCTTATGTGGCTTGCGGAACCTTTTACAGTTCGCGCAAACCGGGGCCTCGTTTTTGTGCGGACAGTCGTCGCGCTTGTGACCTTCGGCGCAACAATGCTCGCAGACCGACGCAAACTTGCAAATTTGCAGATTTGGCCATGTGGCCAAATCTGCAGCACTGAAAACAACGCTGAACGTCAAGGAACTCCTTGATACGACAAGACGTGAAGTCTAAGAAAACCCTACCTTCCTTGAGGAACCTCTCCAGGAGACCAGCAGAAACCTCAAACACGTCGTGGTATTTATCAGCATCCCGCTTACCAGTCATGAAGACCAGCCTACACTCAGCGTTGAACGCGGCCTCCTCCATCTCAGTGTTCTGCTCCCGCAGAAGGGAAAGAACCTGCTGACTCGGTGATGGCCGAAGTGTCTCCTTATTGTCAGCAACCACAACTAGACCAATGCTGGTCTCCTTTATCTCTCGAATCCGCAGTTCCTTCCGGTTGTCACGAAAGGCAACGCGAAGTTCCTGCTTCATCTCTTTCTGTGTTTTGGTTGAGCCCTCCGCCTTGTTGACAAAAATAACCTCCGCTTTTCGGGCCTGACTGGATTCCCGCTTTGCCTTAACCACCGCGGCGTAGCGCCTGGGCTGGCAGTTACTGGACTACGATCTTGGCCTCCTTGGGCTTAGAGGGTAAAGTCTCGAACCCCTCTGCGAGAACAGTGAGGGCCTCCTGCACTTTCAACAACCTAGGAAGAATTGTCTTCCTCGCACTTCCGCCAATCGTCTTAGGGCGAGACAAAAACTCTACCAGATAATCCAGGTCACCCTGGACATCATTAACTAATGGTGCAGAACTACCAGGTCTGCCCTTCACACCCTTGAACTCAGCCAGAATTGGAGAAACTACCCGGACGGGAGTCCCTGTCTCCATTGCCGAAGCAGACGCAAATTCCTCATCACTTGTCGTGGAGGTCGATGGTAAAGGGTTCGGCCTCCTCTTCCGCCGGGGCTTACTAACCACTACCTTGAAATCTTCCGACATGGCCGGAGATTCCCTTCCGCTACCGCTAACCAGACTAACTAAGATCTCGCTGTCTTCCTCCTACCGCAATAAATTGGGCGAACCCACAAATGCAACTACTGCCCGCAGCTAGTTACAGGCAGCTGGGGACATTCTGTATTCCCCTGTCGCTCTACGCACCTTTTATCCACTACTGGATCGAGTGCTTGTTGATCGAAACCAACAAGCAATCACAGATGACTGCCCTCGCTCTGAAAAGAGCGCGAACAGGACTAAGGGATATTAAAAAGCTCCCTTTGCTCGTTACGGGGACTTACGACCAGCAGTCGTTATCACTCTCTTCGCCAACGATAAGGCAGGTACTCGAACAGATCGTTCACCTAACACCCTGGTTCAATTCCGCAAAAGAGGAATCGAAGAGTCTAAATAATCCAAGTGGCGAAACCGTCACAATAGTTAACGCTTCAGCTAAACTTGCAAGCTGGGGAAGGTACACACACGACCCCAGTTGAAAACACACAAAAGAAAACTCAAGCAACGTAACACTCTGTCCGCCAAGAGAGACCAGAATGTTCTGGAGGGAGTCCAACGACGGATTACCTTTCGCATCATATCTACCTACACCTCATTTCGATGGAGGCCTCATTAGTGATTGCTGGTGTTCCATACAGTCTGCCAGCTTGCCGTTATGCGATATAAGATGATTGAGGATGAAGACAGGGAAATTGAACGACAAGATATGATCCGAGAATGACAAAGCAGATGGAACCAATCTTCAATTGTTGGACGAATCGTTTTATCAAGTATGTTGCGCAATGGATTGACCGTAAATTTAGACAGCTTAATTACTGGTTGACACAGTTTTTGACAGGACATGTTGTCTTCCGATCCTACCTCTTTGGATGGAGGAGAGCATCACCCTCCAAATGTTTGTACTGCAATGACTCTCCTCATCATGTGGTATTCCAGTGTCGGCGGTGGATAGATGAAGGAGGCATCTGTGAGCTAGTAACTGGAATATTTGATGCAGATACCATTATATCGTGCATGCTGAGATGTTCATGGCGATGTGTTATGTGACACAGATATTGCAACGCAAGGTCAGGAATGATGGGGTAGCGAGAGGGTGATGATCAGTCATCTGTGGAGTCGTCGTTCGTCTAGGCTTGCCTACATGGACGGCGATGATGAGATACGTGGACTCCGTCACCCTTAAGCTGTTAAGGCTGAGACCCGGCTTTTTGGGTAGGGTTCAGGGACGACCTAGTCACCCTATCCGAGATGTTAGAGGCAGAAATTAAAATAATAGATCCGACTCGCAGATTGACCTTTCATGCCGAGCATACTGCCGATAGACAAGGAAGGCTCTTTGAGTATTTGGACAATCTCCTACGCTGATAAATGCTTAAATGTGGGTCCGGCCTAGGGGAGAGGAGAAAAAATAAAAAATATAATAAAGCCATTCATGTGTGCGGCATTCATGGCTAACGAAGATCTTAGAAACCCATCAAGTTGATTAAAAGACGGTTAGGCTCTTGAGGCATGCAATGAGTGCTTGGAGCATAATACTAACCGCAAACCGTGCGACAAGAAATATATAAACAAAACCCATAATCATAAATAGAGGAGTAACTTAAGAGAACTCTCTTAAGCGGACTTAAGAGAACTTAAGTCCGCTCTGGTTTTCTTGTGCTGTTATATTGTTGCAATATAAAATCGCGGATAGGAGATAACGAACTTGCACACTTATTCTGAATAGAAGACTTAACTGAACATCAGCTGCAGAAACTGCTCAAACTAGTCGAAATATTCACTGAAGAAATTAAAATGGAGCTAGGAATAAGTAAATTTAAGATAAACGCCATTGTGAAGGGAAAGTTTCATTACGACCTGCAGGCTCAATGTAGATAGCTGAGATGGGAAAGAGGATTTGTACAAGTACCTAAGATGCGATCAGACAAAACTGGAACACAAGGCCATTAAAGAAAAATTTAAGAAATCGTACAAAGACGTGTTAAAATTAATTTTAAGATCGTAAATTAATTGTAGAAATAAAATAAAGGCGGTGAATACTAATGCAGTACCGTACTAAAATATGCATTAAAAGTAATGCATGTGCTACGGGCAGAACGGAAACTTAAAGGATTATTTCGGCAAACCAAAACTACACGCTATTAAACATATACAAGAGGACCAACAACATAGATCACAAGAAAGAGGCAATGCAGATAAAATTATAGATTGAGAAAGCAAAAAGCTGCATAGCAGACAGGTACTAGAGCAAGGAGTCGAGAAAATAGCTTCGAATACTTGGCTTGTGCAAGAAAAGTTAGATCCCGAGGGGGTTTATATGTAGCATACAGGTTCAAGTAGTAGTAACAAGAAGTTTTAAGAAATTTATTCTTAAAGAAAAATCAACAACAAATATAGGCTATGTATTCTATACAATGAAGCGATAGAACTTATAATCACTGGCTGTCGGATTTTAAGTCTGATACAGTACACCAAGAGATACAAAAACATGGCGAAAATCGTACACATTGAACTCTGCAACAGATAAAAGTTGCCAGCCTCTGTGGCACGAATGGTAGCATCTTGGTCTTTCATGCGGAGATCCTGCATCGAATACAGATCAGGCATGGCATTTTCACATGCTACAAAACTATCATTCATCTCATACTATGAAGTAGTACCTAACGGTGGTCCCAGAGGTTAAAAAAAAAATAAAAATGAAAAGAGATACAAGAGAGTTTTAAAATAATTCGCACTATATTTACAAACCAGCCTACTAATAAAAGAAATTTAAAAGTAATATAAAATATAAAAGTAAAGGTAAAATAGAAAAGTTATATAAAATTCTCTGATACCAAGGAATTATAACAGGAAAATTCATCAACTGTAAATAAGCCAGATATCGTAGTAGTTGACAAAATGGAAAAGTAACCTATTAGACATGGCCACCCATCAAGTAACAACTTCAACATTGCTTGAGATTGTGCAATCTCAAGCACAATGAGAAGCTGCTGAAATACACAGATCTTGCTTTTGAAGTTAAGGAAATGTGGAATCAAAAAGGGGTTTATAAAAATTGAATAATTAAATCTACAGAGGAAATAATACCATCTCCTTTGTGCAACAGTCTTGAAAAACTGAAGATCTAATGGAAGACCCATGCACTAAAGCAATAAAGTGTGATAATTGACACCTGCCATTTTGTCCGGAAGGCACTTAGTCAATAATAGCAAGCCTAATCTTGTTGGTATAAATTATTCTGTGTTTAGAATGTCACCGGCAAAACTCTGTAAACATGTTGATATAATGATAACAATAATAATTATTAATTTATTACAAAATTTACAATTAAAACAAACTTACAAATGTCTGTATTATTTCCTTCTAGCTAAATATAGCTAATTGAAGGATTTACAAAATTTAAATTGCATATATAAATGTATGTATCAATAAAAAAAATGATACAAGTTATCGACAATCACAGAACAACAAATAAAACACCACCAAATTGACAATACAAACAACGTTAATACTATAATATCAACAAAAAAAAAAAAAAAAAACAGAAAAGAAAAGAAAAAACTGAGAATCTAAAATTTTTATTAAAACCGACTTGGATCAGACCCATTACACTTATCACTAGACAGAACACTACAAGAATAAAAATTAATAATATTGATAATAAAAATGAAGTGAAATAAAAATAATAAAATACACTGAAGAAAAGAACAGTATAGAATATAAATACATAATATTGAAAAAAAAAAAAAAATAAAATTAAATTGCAAGTCTGAAAGATGGTAACACAGACACACAAGATCCAAAAAGAAACCAAGATTCAAAAACCTACCCTCAAATGTTTATATCCGTGTTGAGTGAATATATATAAAACTTCATGATGCATGTTTTAAATGAAATTTCTAAGTAAAGTAGACCATATATTTGCCATAGAGAAAACAGTGTAACAGAATCTATAATGATCTCAACAACAATATAAAAAAATTAAGTTTAACCTACTTGTGAACTTACCTTCAAAAAATGAATTTTCAATAATTGCTTAGCTTTATATTTGTTATGTATGTTTCTTAAGTCTTGCGGAAGTTCATTTAAAAAGTTTGGTACACGATACTCAAGCAAAGCCTTACCATATGCGTTATTAAATCTTCGAATTAAAAAATTTTGTGAACGTGTTTCATATAAACTCTCTCTGAAATCTATATTGAAGATCAGAGTAATATTTCTGCAATAAAGAAAATTTTGCCAATTCCTCAAAACTCATTATCAGAAGAAAGCCAATCTGAACATTATAAAACAGAACTCTTAGTACTCTCGATAAATGAGATTTTACAGGAGCCAATATATAATCTGGAGCCGATGAGTAAGCAGAGATTCCATATCTCAGCAAAATCTCTATTAATAAAAAATATACGACACGTTTAACATGAATTGGTAATCAATCTGATAACCTATAAAATTTATACAAAGAAACACTTTAAGCAAATTACAGAGATGTGTAACATGTGTATTATATTTCATATTACTATCTAAATAAACTCCCAGGTGCTTCAGACTGTCAACCAAGACCAGACCCTCCCTCACACCCACAGGCCAGATCTGATCTAAAACAATTGTGACTATGACAATATTTAAGGCTATTAAATCTAACAATGTAAACATTCCAACTGACCCCCGATCCTCTACCTTTGAAAACTATGAATTGAATTTTATTTGTATTGAGGTATATGCAATTATTGAAAAAATACTTTATAGCCAGATCCAGATCCTGCTGAGTGTAAGGCATCGCTCGATGTTCATCAACATGATCATTGTATATTATTGTATCATCAGCATATTGCAAGACCTTCCCTCTAAAATTAAGAAATGCTAAATCATTTGCATAAAGATAGTAAAGAAAAGGTGCCAAAATACTTCCTTGGATCCAACCACACTTCTGCTCAATTGCACATCTTATGACATTACCTATTTTCACTCGAACATATCTGTCTGATAAATAATTTTTAAAAGTGTTAATAATTTTCCTCCAATACCTATCAGAGCCAGTTTATCAATAAGAATGTCAAACTGTACCACATTAAAAGCGATTGTAAGATCCAAGGATACAGCAACTGCAAATCATCTGTCATTAAGTGCAACATTGATATCATTCACTAATTTATCAATAAGCTCCAAAGTAGATCTATTTAAATCAAACCCATACTGAATATTACTAATGATATTATACTCTAAACAAAAACTGTTAGTCTGAAAAAAAATACAATGTTCAATGAATTTCATTATAACTGAAATGGAACCTATCGACCTGTAATTACAGAAGACTGTTTTAACTCCTCTTTTATAAACAAGCCTGAGATATGTTGTCTTCAAAGCACTCAGGATCTGTCCAGTATCAAAAATGTTATTAATCAAATGAACCATTTCTAATTCATTTGATTTTCAGCTTTAAGAACAGAAAATTATTTTTTATATCAGAAGCCCTTATGCCATCAGGATCAGGAGAAGAAGAATAATTCAATTTATTAGTAATTGACAAAAGGAAATGTTCATCTACTTTATTAAGACGAATACAAACAATGTTACCAACAGTATACAAACTGTTTCTAGTATGCTCTGAGAGATCAAACCGAGGGCCCTGTAACTTTGCTAAAGTATTTACCATAGTGTCATTAAAGGATCGATTGTAAGAATTCCTGCAAATGCTCACCATTTTCAACCTCAAAGTTCTTCTTCACAACATCTTCCACTGATATACTAACCTTTCTATTAAGGAATGTGTCAACAACTGAACAAATTTTTTTAGTATCCCTAATAAATCTACTGAACGTATGAAAATAATAGTTTCTTTTCATTTTACGAATCAACGAAGTTAACTCATTTCTCACTTTTTTAAATCTATTTCATAAACAAAGATTCCACCTATCTCTCTTAACCAATTGCCAAAGCCTACCTTTTTCTCTACTCAGTAACCTTATTTTTTTATTGAACCAGGGATTTATATCTGTCTGAATTCTCAAGTTAATGTGATCCAAACAAGAAGAAACTAATCTGTTTTTTATAAACTCCACTCTTGTTGATTTCATTATAGTGTAGAAAAGACCAGTTATGCAGGATATATTGTATATTTCAACGATCCATAAGCATTAGAAAGGTAACAGATATTTATGTCCCCGATCAGTGTGATATTCTATTCATTTTTAAGAATACCATCAGATAATAAACATTCTAGCTCTGCATTAAAAAAATTAACATTAGAGTATGGAGGCCTATAGAAGATTAAAATAAAGAAGCTTTCATACACTCTATGTGAAGATTCAATAACAGCAATTATGCATTTACAAATCGAATAGGAAGCTCATGAATCTACAAGTCATCTTTGTAAAAAACAATTGCACCCCCCCCAAACAGATCTACAGATCTACAGTGAGAAAATGAAAGGAAACCTGGCAAGCAATAAGCGTTCATCTCATCTGTAGGAATATTAATTTAAAGCAAAACCAAAATATGGATATGAGATAGAATTTCCTGTATATGGATCAAAAGCAGATCCTAGTTTTTCCTAATGCTTCTAATATTTATACAAAGGGCATTAAGGGCAAAATCAACTGCACGCTGCAATCAGGTGAATTAAAAGAAATTTCTTTCCAAGTGTAAATCCAAATCATCCAAGTCCACATCAATACTTAACGAATTAATAACAAAATCAAAAGAAATTAACGATAATACAATAAAGTTAAAAATAAAATTATAAGTTTTTTTAATAACTAAAATTTGAAGTTTAATTAGTTAAAATAAGATTTACAAAAAACATAATTTAACATTTAATAATCTACTCAAGTATAGTTCAGTTCTCGCTATTTTAAAAAAAATTTCGATTACCAAAGTTTAAATAAAGAAGAAAAATAAAAAAAAAAACAATTAAAGACTATAAATACCTGACCAATTATAAGAATCCATAATGAATTCGGATACAAGCACATTTCAATCAAAGACTACAAACTCATATTACTTTTAGGTTAAGTTTAAAATTAAATCCAGTAAATATAATTTTATAATAAAAATGAATTAAGAGAAATTAAATCACACAAAACACTAAATATAAAAGCAAATTATTCGGAAATATTATCTACAGATTTAGAGATTTACACAATGAGATCCAAATCTGAATTTTTGTTAATTCTAACAGGCTTACTAGCATTATCCCTTCTGATCATAATGCTCGAGCCATTAAACCACAAATATTTGTAATTTTTATCTTACTTGGGCTTCCTAGCTTTCACAAACAATGCGGAACAGTACGGAGTAAAATGATCGTTAAAAAAATGGGCCTATCCGAGCCAGAACCGTCTAACAAACATAACCTTCTCTTTATCTATTTAGCCTCCGGAACTACCGTAAGATATTACTTCAGAGGATGAAAGAGGATGATGTGTATGAATGCGAATGAAGTGTAGTCTTGTACAATCTCAGGTCAACCACTCCTGAGAAGTGGTTAATTGAAACCCGACCATCAAAGAACACCGGTATCCACGATCTAGTATTCAAATCCGTATAAAAATGTGTATTTACTAGGATTTGAACCTTAGAACTCTCGACTTCGAAATCCGCTGATTTTCGATTTCGCGTTAACCACTAGACCAACACCGTGGGTTAACAACAAACATAACCTAGCCCTAGACTTTCTAACTCTTTTAACAATTCCATCACGATTATCTCTATTAAAAAACTGAACAATTACTGGAGTTGGAGCACCCTTTCGTCCTCTTAGACGATGAGCTGTAAATTGATCCTCTCACAGATCAATATACATTTTGCTCAGAAGGTCAGATATTTTACTCTTAATATTTTTTGCCTTCTCATTCGGCAGTCCAGCAACCAAAACGTTCCTCGACCGCGCATATTGACTTTCGGATTCAAAATCAATCCTCAAGGATGAGACCTCATCTCTTAGTGAAGTACACTTTACCTCGAGATCCTTAACTGCAGCAAAATACCCCTTTACACGATTATCAAAACCAGAAATAATAGATTCCACATGGGAAATTCTTTCACTAAAAACCTTCTCATGTTTTTTAAACATTGATTCCAAAAGATTTCGAAGGACCGAGAAAGAGTGCTCACCCAACGCATCATCACCTACTTTGGTATCCATAACCTTCCCTGAAGTGGTTTTTCGACAACTATTACATTTCCACTGCTGCTTCTTAAACAAACTTTTAGCTCTCCAGGTCTTAGCAGAAATACCCTAAGAATCGTAGTGGAGATCGATACCACAAGCACCACATGTAATATGATCACCACTAGTCGGCAAGTTCCCGTTACATATTCCACAATTCATGTTCTGTATAAACTTATACAAAAGTGAAATACATCTCTCGTGGAAAACAACCTGTATTACATACGTTAATTATTGAAAAGGTAACTGAAAAAAAAAACAATGTAATAATGATAATACAAAAAAAAAAAAAACATTACAATAACTACGAAAAAATTCAACAATATTCAATATTTTTAGTTTCCTTTATCTTTTTTAAATTAGCTTTAATTTATAAAGAATAAAAATTCTAACCACTGACTAACACGTAATTTGTCGTTTATTAAGTGAAAATATATCACCTTCCTTCATCATCCAAACAAAAATCATCATCCCTCCCCAATCAAAAAAAAGAGAGAAAAGTGAAAATATAAACAACCGATTTGTTTTTTATGCTCTACTTTTTATTTGTTATATTTTATTTAATCGGTTTTATAAATTATTCTGTTTTGTTTATTAGAATTATTTTTAATTTAAAATACGAATGAACTTAAATCCATACTCAGCTTTAGTATGAGTAAAGACAATCTTACTCTTTATAAAAATATAAAGCAACAAATGCTGAAAAAACAACCAAGCTAAGCTAAAGCTAAACTAATGCTAACTAAGCTAAGCTAAAGGAGGAATATCTGTATTTTTTAATATATATATATATATATATATATATAAATTTTTTTTTCATAAAAATCCATTTTTATTTCTGATTATATTATCAGTTATATTTGTATTAAATTTGAACATTATTTCTCTATAAAAATCAAATACTTCATGATTATTATAACACATCTAATACATTACATTTAATCATGTAATATTACTTTTATTAGTTCTCCACTAAATTTATCTGAATAAAACTCATTGTGAGTGATCATAAAAGTTCCCCCTCCTAAAAAAAAATAAAAAATAAAAAAATAAAATCCTTTTGTTGAACATAAAATTTAAACATTTAAGCAAATTTTAAAACAATAAGAAGAGGTAAAAAAAGGAAAATTAAAAATATAATTTTACTTTAAGTCAGTTTCAAAACAGAATATAAACTATTCATCAAAGTAACAACTGAATGGTGCATAGACGATTGGAGACGTAATCAAAAATACCTTTGAAGAAAAATTACTTTCTAGTTGACTCTAACTCGTTTTTACTTCATTCGTTTTTACGTCATGTAGTAAATACATGCAACCATAAAACATTTTACTGCATTTTTTTTTTTTAGTACAAAAACAATACCAACAGTAAAAAAACAAATATCTATTAGAACTAATGATACTGAATTTATTTAAGAACTAATGAACAGAACAATTTTCAAATTAATTCAGTTAATTTAAAACTAAAAAGTGCTTTATTTTATGAATAAAAAATTTTTCTTTTTAGCCTGAATTAAAAAAAAAAGAAAGTAAACGGAAATTTTTTTAATGAAATATTGGGCATCATTATAGCTGTTATGAAACAGCTACGATCATTAGGCCGGGATAGATTGGTAGCTTATGAAAAGGTGCCATTCCTGACCGGGGTTCGAATGCAGGACCATAAATGAAATACGGAGGTTTCTCTTGGTATTCAGCCTGGGAAGTCATTCATTATCGGTAAAATGTACTTTTATATTTTTTAAAATGGTTCAAAATTTCATTAATAACATTTTTTTCTACGCTGCTATGTTGAATTCGTGGCTAGTACCATTTTCTTCAGAAGTATTTTAAACATTGCTACTGTAGTTTGTATTGGAAAAATGATTAATTATGTCTTCAAATAGTCCTTATAAATCCATTTTACACTCAAAGTTTATTAAAATTGACAATGTTGGATTTTATGCTTTTATAATATGAATTTGTTTTTCAAAAACAAATGTAAAAATGTTGTATTCCGCCCAGCAATTTTTTTAACAAATACAAAATAAGTTTTACTGTGTTCAACTCGAAGTGAGAGAAAAAAGTCTTAAAAGTATACCACCATTTGATCAATGGAATTTTTTTCAAAAAATTTTAACTGTTGTTTGTTAATCATTATCATTAGAGTTTTAATCCATTCGGAAAAAAAAAAGAAAAATTGGTAGAAAAATAACTGAAAGGTGTTTAGAAATATATTGAAAATATTATATGAAAAATTATAATTACCTAATCTAGAATGATTTCCTCATAGTAGTGCAGTTTATTTTGTAACTCAATTTTACGCAATCGGGAAAAAGAAACCATTTTTTCCTATTATATTATCCTATTATATCTTCTTGTCGGTTTCCTTTGTACTTTGTTATACCTCTGATCAATATAGATTACTAGGAGATGTTTTTCTCAAAATTTTTTAAGTATTTTCAGGTTTAATTATCTGTGGTATAAATCTCTAAAGAAGTTTCGGTCTACTTAATTGCGATTTATGATGCAGAGCATCAATTTTAAATTTAAAATGCCGTATTTTTATTAGATTTTCCACTCTTGAAAAATCGTTTTCTTCTGTGTAGAAAAATTTACCTACGTGACCAAAAATGTTAAAACTAAAATAATAAATTCCAGAAACAGTTTTCAGACTTTTGGGATATTCACTTAAAACGGTTAGCTAAAACTTGTTTCGGCTACTCCTCCTTTACACTCCTATTGTTAGCTGTATCTACCTTTTGAAGCCTCAATGTCAGAATTGACCTTTGTACTAAGTACTTTTTTTATTTTTACAAAGCAATTATTATTTTTCTTTAAAATATTGATAAATTTGAAAAAATCGTCATAATCTGATATTTAATTAATATAATAAATTAAAAGCAACCATTACATCTTAATTATAATAAAAGTAAATTAAATTTAATAGTTTTCGTGATAATGATAACCTTTAAAATATACGATGCTAAAAGTTCTCTTGAAGCAAGCAGTAAACTTCTTTTATTACGGAAACATAATAAACATGAAGAAACTACCTATTAAGTCTAAGGATTTATTTTATACTACGTAAAATTTATTTAGTTTATTACGGATATCGTTAAACCAGTTTATTACAGGAGTCACGGGTATAATTATGCCAATGAATTTGAAACTTAACGATTCGCTTTTTAATAACGTGAAAATCTTCGATGGTGATTTGTTATTCAGTTTTGTATTCGATTTCACCATCTTATTTTGCTCCTAACTTTTCTTTACCTGAAGAAAAACTAAATAAAAATGCAGTGTTTTTTTGTTAGAAATAATGGATAGTTCCTTAAATTCTAGATTTTAGGGTTGTAAGAATATGAAACCGCTCTAATGAATATTTGATTGTGAAAAGTAATTATCAGGTAATTGAATGTTTTCCTCTGCAAACAACTTGCATAATTTAAAAGGTATTATAACATCTCTTGATTGAAGAGTACTATGTTGATTTAAGGGTGTAATCGAAGAGCTAAAAGGACAGTTTTAGTTGCACGCATGGCCGTAGATTGAATCCTTATCATTCCATTTGATAGTGGAACTAACAAAACAATTCTTGAATAGGCAAAACCTGATTGGAAAGTATTTTTTTGTAGTTTCGTAATGATTCTGTAGGAATATTAAACGTGCATTCGATAAAAAATTTAATTTTGATCCTCAAATTCAATTTTGATGGTTATGTCATTATATTTGTAATGACATAACCATTTGAAACTATCGAAAGTCAATATAATGGTAACAGTACGGGAGGACTAAGTGTATCTGATGAAATATTGAACGCGTCAGGGAGTGTTTGCTAGTCTTTAACCGCTGTTAAGGCTAGCCGTTAAATAACAATGCCGAGGATATGAGTGTAAAATGTTTTAACGATTTTATATGCATCCATACCTTTTATAGCAGTTACAGGGCTTGAAATCTATGGAATAGCTTGTGCTTGTAGACTTCGCAATCGAAATGCTACAACAGGAATTTGACGACGTATATCGTATATATCTGTATCTAAAAGGGGATTTTTAAGGACAAAATTCAATGTATTTTAATTTCATGAAATTTGACTAAAAGAGTTATCAAAGCTTCGAAATTATATATGAAAAACATTACATAAGTGCAACGGTAATATTGAAAAATGGTTCATTAGTCTTTCGAGAAGATGTTATTCATATTAAATTAAGAACATTTTTTATCACCACTTTTTAAATCCCCCTTCACTGTAATGATTACTTTATTTCAGTATATATATTTCTTATATATAAATTTTCAAAACTAGATTTTTTTTATCGAATCAGAATACCTATTACTTGAAAAAAATAAATTTAAAACATTGAATATTTATCGGGGAGAATGGAAAAAGATTATTTTGGACATTAGATAATGGAAGGTCTATAGATTTTTTTTTTGTATGTTTATCTACAATTTTATGAGTATGATTTGAGTTAAAATACAATAACAGAAATAAAAATATTAAAGAAGAGTAATTTTTTTAACAGTTTTTAACAGTTGTTTAGGAGTAAATTTGAAAATCGTTTTAACATTAAAGCGATTAAATTAAGAACTCTCTCCTTTTTTATCGTTTTCACAAAATCATAAATAAATATATAATAAAAATAATTTAATAATTAACTGGAATTAATACAAAGGAGCATTTCGGTTTTATGATTCAAATCTGATAATAGAAAGTAGTTGTATGAGGGTAAATATTATGATTAATAACACGATTATAGGGTTAATATTACAATAATTCGTTTGTAATTATAAACAACTCAAACGTAATGCCATGATAAGCAGAAGAAAAAGTAAATTTAATAACCATTTTACTGCATATGTGTTTTTTCCCGAATCTTATATTGAGGAAAGTTAAAGTTAAAGTTTCATATAATATTATGAAAAGTAGTTTCCTTAGATCTAAGATTCTTGCGGAGAAAAACGTTTTTACGTTTCTTCTTCCCCAGGGATAAACAAATAGTGGAGCTTGAATTCATTTCTTGAATAAATCTAAAATTTCAATTTTTCTAACAAACAAGCAAAAAATCATTGATTTTAATTTACTGAATTCAACTGAAAAGGTTTAAATAACAAACTCTACCGTAACGGGAGGAATTAAACTGTACAAGATTCCTTACATATAATCACTCCCTTAGTACTTACCGAAAAGAGCAATTGAATTCTGTAGTAATTCTATTAAAAATAATTCTAGTAATTCTAATTAAAAAACAAACAGAAAAATCAAACAATAACTATGTTTAAACTTAGTAACGTATTTTTTGTTTTATTCTTTACATTTTTTTAAATGTTATCCTAACATCAATCCTTATTCCCATTCGATTAAGCACTTGCACTTTTAATTCTTTGACACATAATGAGATTTTTCTTAATACTACTTTCTTCAAACTACAAGAAACTGTTCAAATTTAAAATAATTGTAAGAATAGCTTGTTTAATTATTATTTCAACTTTAATTGTTTAATCATTTCAAATTTTAGTAACGAAATATAATATAAGAATTCTTTTTTACTTATAACTTAAAAATTAAATTGATCGGTATCTGTTTTTATTTTACTTTTAAGAAAATGTAAGAAATATTTTTAAAATAAAACTTAAACATGTAAGCAATTTCATCGTAAATGGTATAGTAGAAAGATTAAACTTTCTCCACGACTGAACGCACAAAATAAAAATGTTAAAAAAACCTCATGCGAACTTTCTCTATAGCCTAACTTTTTATCTAACTACAAGTTGAGCTCTACCCATATAGTTATGCTTACATAATTTGATGAATTTATTTAATAAGATGATATACAATTTATGACTACCACCATATTTTCTTGCATGAATGAATTATAAAAGAAAACTTTGAAAAAGATGAATAAATTTATGAGAATTTTACGGGCGTTGACTAAAATATTAAATCATCTAATACAATAATTCACTCACTCCCCACCCGGAGACGGAACTATCATTTTTTTTATTTTACATTTATCCTTTAATTTTATAATTTACAAAAAAAAAACTTCACTATTTTCATCTGATAATGTGAAAGTTTTACAGTTGGAACTGTAAAACTTTGTCAACCGTGACGTTTACAAGATGAGCGTGTTCATAATTATTATTTTGGGAATAATACTTAAAACACTCTTACAACTTGTAAAATATAACAATTTTAATTGGTTAACGAAGAAAATATGCTGTCAGAATATTTATTAAAAATAGTATATTTACGTCTAACAATGTTTTAGAAATTTATAATAACAAGGACAATAAAACACTTCATAGTTCTCTTAAAGTTTTGCTTTTATCACAAGAGAAATGTTCTTTGTTGTTTTGTTCATTATATAAAGTTATTACGGAATAGTGAAAGTTTACCAAGTATGCGAATATAATGAGTAAATTAAGTTTACCTAATTTGATAACAAAATTCACTTCAACCTAATTTACTTAGATTGGATGCTTAATCTATTTCTGCAGTATTATACCTCATTAATAATGTCACTTTTACACTGTACGAATAACATTTACAGATATTTTTCCTGAATATTTTTTTTATTTATGTTCAAACCTAACGAGTAAATAGACTTACTTTATACAATGACTCAAATACGCCGTACTAGATTTCTTTCACAAACAAATATTTACAATATTAATAACCGAGAATAATACCGATATTTATACGACATGTTTATACGCTTCATTTTTTTTTTGGAATTTAATTGTTTAATATTTGATTGTAATACAGAATATTAATAATTCTGTAAATTCATAATAATTCTGAATATTCAGAATATTAATGATTCAATTAATCTTATATATTACGATATGAATATATTAATAATAATTTGTTATGAATGATGAATAAAATTTTATATTTATTAAATAAAAATAAAACAACAATTATTGCTTATATTAAATATCCTTATTGAAATGTTTTGATACGATCATGAAAATTACTATAAGAATTTTAAACCAAATCGACTTTTACATTGTACAAATTACCGACTTCAGAAATATATTAAAAAGAAATCTATGTAATTTGTGTTATTATTTTATTTATCATCGCAAAATTAATATGTTACCAAACATACAGATTAGAGAATCAGAATTGAATAAAACTAGCCAAATATATATTTAGGACGAGGATGTTGTAATAATCGCCAAATCAAGAAAATTCATGTTTTCGGTTAATAACAACTGAAGAGAAAATTAGTTGGAATGGCATTAAATGTAAAAATAACAAAATATTATACAATAAATATGTGTAATAAATAATATCTGTATAATGCTAGCCGTCAAACATTTTTCACCATTGTATATAAAAAGGAAAAAATAGAATAATTTTAATAACACTCTTACCGGCCCGTTTACATTTTTTGACCAAGGAAAAAACATAAAAATTATATTATAAGTAAAAAGAAATGAGGGACCGCAGGGAAGCGTAAGCAAAGTATTGCGGGGATGGTGGAGGGCTATCAGTTTTCATAAGTGATTTGTATCAGTGAATATTATATTATAATATGACTTCACATGCATAAAAAATCCAATCAAAGTAAGATAAGACTGGGTGAAATAAAAATAAAATAAGACTAAAATCAACTAAAAAAAGATTCATTCAAACGAAAAAAACACCTGTTTTCATATCACTGCATATATGTAGAGGAGGAGACACTGAGAAACATTTGATAGATATATTTTGCACTCAGTTAATTAGCAAATCAGTGCGATGAAATAAAATATATTATTAAACATATGAATAAAACTACAATAAAACACTAATATTGCAGTAAAACGTGAAACTTGTAAAAAAATGAACAAAATCGTGTTTATTACAGAAAATATGTGAGGTTTAATGTACACTATTGGATATAAAAAAAGACTCTCTACGTTAATTTTTTCATCTGAAAAAATTCAAAATTTAATATTCAAAATTTACTAAAATCTATATTCAGTAAAATATGAAAAATGTATTCTACACGTCATTATTATTTAAGTTTAGTAATTATGTAATAATGACAGTAAATAATTAATGTCAAATTTAATTAAAATTGTAAACATAATTATATGAGAATGTTCAAAAATGTAAACGGGCCTGTAAGAGTGTTGTTAAAATTATTCTATTTTTTCCTTTTTATATACAATGGTAAAAAATGTTTGACGGCTAGTATTAT
>JAAAKQ030001183.1:0-16756 GCA_010016005.3 Zanna intricata | reverse complement strand
CTTAGTTTTATTAAATGTTATATCAAGCTTTAAAGATATAATTTGTTTTAAAATTTGACAGGTTTTTTTTTATTTAATGTAACTGATGTATAACTAACTGTTTTATAAATACATCACTTTAATAATTCACTATTTGCTTACTGATTAGTAAAATGTATTATTTGTATTTTTTTTTTTTTTTAACTTTATTTATACTTTACTCAGATGTAAATATATACTCTAAGACTATTAAAACAAATTTAATAATATGTATTTTTATTTTATTGTTCATTAGATTACAATCAATTTTTTATCAAATTACACCATGTTTCTGTTTAGAAATAATGATTATTCCTATTCTTAAAGAAAATTATTTAATTAAAAATAAGTATTTAAATTCATAGTTTATTATCATTAATTTGTTTTATACTTTGTCAGCAAAACATTTTTTTTTTAATTTAATTTTTACATTTACAAATTTAATTTTTGATAATTCAAACTAATTTTGAAAATATGTTTGTGCATAGTAATTAATTATTAATAATTTCATAAAATTTTACAATGCTGCTAAAGTACTCATGGTTTTTATTGTATCTACAAAAATAAAAAATCTATTAGTCATAAATATTTGTGAAAAATGTTATTTTTATCAGATGAGTGTATTGTTGAGAAGTGCCAAAAAAACATAATTTTTTTTTTTTTTAATAAATTTGAATTTTTTTGTTATGTTTTTTTAGTGAAATAATAAATTAATTTCACAGTAATATGTTCATAATTCAAAAATTTAAAGATAAAATTTGTTAAAGTTTATCTATACTTCCATTTTATTACTGCGTAACTAATATTATGTATTTATTATATTTTATTAACCTTGCAAAATATATTAACATCTTAATGAAAATACTTATATTTTTCTAATCATTAATTTCAATACGTTTTCAAAAAAACTGGTATTGAATGGCTCAACAAAAAAGTGACTTGGGTATTATTTTATTTTATTTTTTTATTTTTTTTTTTTTTATATTGCCTGGTCTTTGGTAGAGAAGATGAAATAAAAATAAATTCTCTTATCAAAGGCTGGTGCATTCCCAAATATTCCTTTTCTGTGACTTTCGTATCATTTACAATAATTTATAAACAAATTAATAATTATTATTTTATATTTAAAATTTTGAAAAAAGGTAAAAACATTTAATTGTTCTAAAAACCATTTATAGTTATTTATTTTATTTTTTTTTTTTTTTTTTAGTTAAAACATTTATTATTTGATTACACTTAATTCAAATTATATACTTATACAAATTGCTAAATATATACTTAAATCACTACAGTTTTTAAAGGTATACATATATTTCATTAAAATATAAAGTGTAGTTACATTGTTGCATATTCAATATACAGTAGCACCAAGTACACAATTCTTTAATGTAGTTAGTTAACACATATGTATATGTTATAATTTAAAGCTATTAGTGCAAACATTTTCTAAACTGTATTTCATTTCATTTTTTTTTTCCTGAATAAATATAAATTAAATATAAATCATTCAATCATAAAAGATTAATTCAAAAATTTTGTTGTAATATTTATCAAAATAATTTTAAAAAACAAAAATTAAAAACTTAACAGTCTATAATAAATAAAGATATCACTCATAATTATGAATAAGAGTATCTTACATGTCCTTCATTGGTGAACATTTTTTATTCTTCTCTGTTAATCATTACTGTCAGAACTGTTTGTTTTCTATCAACTAGTTAACACTACATGAGATTTTCACAGCAAGTGTCTAGGTGATTATGTTAGACCTACGTTTTGTCTTCAACTTGTTCAAGATTTGCAGGTTTTCATTTTCTTCATCTTTGCAATAGAATTACTAAATTTAGAATTTCACTGACCCACCCCACAACTAGTTAAAATACGAGTATAATAAATATACAAAATATTGCTTTTTTTAAAAGACCGTACCAAAAAATTTTCTATTTTAGGTGTATAATTTAGTACAGGTTTCCCTTGATGTTTTCAACTTTGTAAAATAGATAAAAAAAATTTTATTTATACTTTTTCCATTTTAATATGGTTATAATAATATTGAAGACGCTGATCTTTGTTTTCTTGTATACGTTTTTGTTTATTCCTGTAATAACCTATTCAATCAATTGTTAATTTAAATAAAGCAATTCAAGATATTTTCTCTTTATGTTTTTAAAAAAAAAATTTAATTCATGTGATCTCTTTCCTTAATATTAAATCGTTTTAACTAAAACATGAAAAATGAAGTAAAAATATGTTATGTATAATCCATTCATGAAATTTGAGTTAAGGTCAGTCCTAAAGAATGACTGAAGACAATCGCCTATAAATACTAAATTAAACGGTCTACTGTAGTTTCCTCTGTCGCTACATATTATGAACACTTCTCACATAAGAGATTTTTCCCTATAATAATACAATATTTTAATTACATTTAATATATAACTAAACTTGTAATTAATAAAAATACTTTATTTTATTAGATATTGTTGATGAATAAATTTTAATTTAGCTGATATGCAGTTAACTTGAATTTCATTTTTTTTATATCTAACATAAACATTTTTATGCTGAATGTAAAAATAGATAATAATACAAATAAAACTTTTGCTTAATTAAAATTTTATAAAATGCTTTTTTTTTAAAACGGTAACAAATAAAAGTATATCTATTAATTTTAATTAAAAATTTAATTTATTAATTAATAAACACATCTTTACTAATATATTGATTTCAAAAATTTTAATTAAAAAAAATATATATATATTAACAGAAAAAATATAAATATAAAAAATCATATTCCTTTAAAATATATTAAAAAATTTAAAAACAATTTAACAATATATTTTTGTAAATTTTGCTTCTCATATAAATAGATTCTCCTTGCGTAATGGACGTTGAAATGTTTGTTTGAGAATGCTGAAATAATTTCATTGTAGTACGTACGTTTGAAATATTTGTGTTTTGTGTTTAATGTTCTCTTATCACTTTCTTCCTTTCTTTTTCTATTTAATTTGTCATCTTCTTCTTCATCTAAATTTTGTAATTTTCTTTTTGAAAGCATATTCATCAGCTTCAATTTTTTCTGTGTCTTACTTCTTCTCAAACTGTTTCTTTGCTTACTGCAGCAATGTTATGTATGCACCGCCAATACGTGTATAACTCTGCTAATTTACTGTGCATATAATTATTTAATTAATTTATAGAGCACTATTTATGTATTTATTGATATATAACATCACTATTAATATAATCATATTAAATTACCGTAAAATAAGCTAAATAATATTTTTTTTAAATATTTATTTGATAACATTTTAGTTACTGTAATATGTTGAATAAATGATTTTCTATTATTACTGTTATTATTGTTATTATAATGTAAATGTTTTAATGCAAAGTTTTTCAGGGTAAGTACTGGAACATCAGAATTCTAGCCATATTTTTATTATTATTTGTAAAATGTGAATGCAAAATTTTGTAATTTATATCATTGTAATAGCATAACACTACAATATCATTCAAATTATTAATTTTGTTCATTTATTAAAAAATTCTATTAATTGTATTTTTATTAAGACGTTGCAATAAATATTTAATATATTTGAGATAATAATACCAAATATTCTATCTCATGATATTAAAGCAATCTTAAATTTCCCTTCAGTATATTTAAATTATTTTGTACATTCAGTTTTAGAATTAAAAATAGTAAATATATAAAAGCTTAACTTAAAAAACAATTTTATTTATATATATATAAATATATGTACTTCAATATATATATATTAAAGTATTTCACTTAAAGAGATTAATTAAACTGTAATTATATGGACTTTTTTCATTTAAAACCATGAGCTCAATGGCAATTGGGTTTTATTACCCACAAGTCTTACTCATATTACACTGTAAAAAAAAGGACCTGATGCTACATGAGAGGAGCCTAATCACTATAATTTTTTGAATAACAAATAGTTTAGTTTTCTTTCTGCTAAAATCTGAAGACATCCTTGACATTCACTAATATTAATAATTTTTTTTATATTTTATTTGTTTATTATAATGGAAAGTATTTATTCTAATGCTGTTAGATTGAAAATCTAACTCCTACATTATCACTACAGAGTAAAACTCTAGCAGTGGAATACAAACTACAGTTTGTTGGCTGTAAATATAATATAGTTAAAACTTTTAAAGTATAACATCATATTATGTTACGTTGATAAAAATCGGTATATCTGTTTAATTAAACACAAATCTATTATAGTTTTCTTTTTTTACTCATTCTCTCTAAGTTTTCAGTAATAAAAAATTATGACATTATTTCTCAAAAAAGTAATTATTTTTCTCACAAACTAAACCAAATTTGAAGTAGATTTCAAACATTTTTTCTTGATGGCCAATAAACCACACAGAATTGAAACCGTTTTTACATGAATAAAAATATATATAAATATCTAGTACAAGATCAAATTATTCAGTTAGTTATCAAGTTTATCATATTTTATTCTGCCTATTATTGTTCTTAAAAACCTTGTTTCTTCTGCCTGAACTCTAATCCATTCAATAATGATATTATTTAGATGTCTAAAAATAAATAAGTATTGATATGTAAATTCATCACTTATTCATCACATCATCTTTACCTTTTAAATATTTCTATAGAATAAAAATTATAACAGTCTTAAGAAAATCTGCTTTTCTCCCTAATCTTCCTGTATTTTCATAGCACTAATATTAATTATTACGTTTCTTTCTTCTATTATGATGTTTTCACCAAATATATAAATTTTTATATTATTTTCAAAGGTGAAACATCCAAAATTAAATTATTACCACAATTCTTTCAATATTAATTTTATGTACTACAGTTCCGTTATCATAACAAGAGTACTATAAAGTATGGTACAAAGGATTGCCCTTTTTCCCCAAGCAATGGATGAATAATTCAAGGTCTACCTAGTCTATTTACATCACCTTAGTCTGGTTAGGTCACCTAATCTACTGGGTTGTCTCATCATCACAAAGCAGCTGATTTTGAAGTCAAAAGTTCTAAGGTTCAAATCCTAGTTAAGGAAGTTACTTTTATATGGATTTGAATACTAGATTGTGATAATTATGTTCTTTGGTGGTTGGGTTTCAATTAACCACACTACTCGGGAATGGTTAGACTGAGACTGTACAAGACTACACTTCATTTACATTCTTACATATCATCCTTATTCATCCTCTGAATAAGGATGAAGCCTAAAGGATTAAGGCTTTATCCTAAGGATGAAGCTGTCAATATTTATTTTAGATATGACTTATATATCTTACCTATTTACTAAGATAAGTTTAAAATCTATTTAAACTTATTTTCAAAAAGGCAGATAACTAAAGTATTTCATCATCCTCTGAAGTAGTACCTTACGGTGGTTGCAGAGGCTAAATAGATAAAAGTAGTAGTCCCCTTAGTCTAGTTAGATTTAATCAGGTCACCTTCTAAATATTGTCTCCTGATCATCATTCTGTTGTTATTCTAATTAACATCTCATTCAGGCAGTGCAGGCCTGTACAACAGGCAGTGTAACAAGCTAGAGCTATCTAGCTTGTTACATCCCTACAGTATTCCCTTTGTATCATATCCCATATATCTTGTGTGTATAATATCCCTATAGTATTTGAGTATAGCTACTCATAACACAAACAAGGAACACAGCTATTCAAAAAATACTATACTAATTAATTTTTCTTTATTGATTGTCTTCTAGTAAAAATAAAACTAATAGTGCTTCTTCAACATGAAATTCCAATGTTCTTCACTCACAGTTAATCAATTTGATTTATTAATCAAATATTAATAATAATAATAAAAATTTGAAAGTAATTAATGAAATTAGAAATATTTGTACCATATTTTAAATTTAATTTAATTTGTTAAAAAAAACCATATAGTATAATTTTTACTGGCAACTGTCAAGGACAACATGATTGAATATTTTTTCTGATCAGTTAAAAAAAACATATTTTTTGTTAAATTTCAGTCAGCAGATTTATTGATTTACTTTTCTCTAGTGAATGGAAACAGTGTACGAGTATATTATGCATTGCTTCCAGAAAAATACATATTTTTTTTTGCTTTATACTATTGTCCAGTCTTTGTTATGGCTATAATAATGCATGTAAAGTATTTAAGTACAACCAGCAGTATTCAAGTTCTTTCTCTGAAAGAAATATTACAGACAGTACCTGTGATGAACAAAGTGTAAATCTGTAATTTGAAAAGCTGAATGTCACCTACAGTTAGGTAAACTTGCTGACACATAAGAAAATAATCAACTTTATGATAAAGATATTGTGATATCAGTTTACGCTTCATTTTCCCTTTTAAGTTCTTGTTTTCTTCCTTAAAATGTAATGGTATCATGTACCCTAGGAATTCCTGAAAAATTCACTTTCTCTAGATTTCTAGTTTTTAAGAATAGTTGAGCCATTTTTTTTAATTAATTGATCTTTCATATTAGGTTGCTTACAATTATTATGGTTACAGCATTTAACACATATGTGTACAAACAAATGACTGTTCAGATATTTTAATAGTTATTTTTAAATTTAGTTCTTAATCATGCTTGAAAATTGATGAAAGAAGTTAATTAAATTAGACGTTATTATTTTGTAATCATTGTATTTTCATTTACTTGTTTGTAGATTAAATTGTTGTATATACCAATTTTTTTTTTCTTTAGATGTGAAATCGTTCTTTTTATTTATTTTTAAGTTAGTTTTTGAAAATTTTAAATCAGTTTATTATTTCCAAAAATTTATTTGAAGTTTACTGTTTTTTTTTTTATTTGTGGTTAGTGCATGGTTGTAAATAATTATCCATCCAATCTGCAAATCATTGTAAAGTATACATTTTTTGCCAATTTTTACGATCATAAAGAAGCTATTATTAATAATGTTGTTTATTTTTCATCTATTGCTTTTTTGTACTCATTCTGAGCACTTTTTTTTTAATTATTTCTGTAAACTACAGATCAGTTGTCATATTCCATACTGCTGAGAGTAGTCGATTGAATTTTTTTTTTTAATTTTTTTATTCATAAAATAATTTTTCTACCACCTTATTAATATATAATATTTTATAAATAACTTATTCTTAGAAAAATTTAGTTGAACTCACTTTCCTTACATTTGTAGTTTTTTTCTCATATTTAAATTTTTGACGTAAAAATGTATAAAATCTTTAAATGATGCACTTCTGCCTTCTTTTTTTTTTCAGGATTGTATGTTAAAATATATTATTTATTTAGTTTATCTAATTGATGTAGTTGCTTTATCTCATTTGATATATTTTTTTAATCACCAATTTTATTTTTAAATATTTGTTTTAATAAGTAGTACTTTAAACACCGGCTTAGTGATTTTACTGTATTTAGTAGAACTGCAAGATTTTAAGTAGTTGATAATATTTTTCTTTCTTTTTCATACATTTTATGATAAAGTATTAACAGTTATGTGGAGTTTATAAACACTATATTTTTATATTATAATTCGTAGTATTAAATCTGATGTTCCAGAACTTAATGAAAAATATATTAATACAAAAATAAATTATTAAGGAAATTAATAATTTATTGACACTAAAATAATTGTACAATAATTTTTTTACACTGAATTTTACACACTTTGTGTGTAAATTTGTGTGCAAACATTGGATTTTAAATTTCTTCATTACTAAGTCATGTATTTTTATAACAGCATATTGCGTAATTTTTTTATGTTTAAATTCATTAAATAAGGAAGAATATCATCATCCAAATAGAGTACCCTTTACTGTAATTAGTAGGGGCTAGAATAATTCAAAAAATCCCAATTTGTAATCACATACAACTTATCATTAATAGAATATTAAAAGCTGCATACTATTATGACATTGTACACATATTTGTAAGTAGTCATATCTTTGTTACATTGTATGCACAATTTATTAATTTGTTAACATAATTAAAAACAAGATACAGTACAATATTTTTTTAGAAGCATTATAATTCTTATGTAGCATTTCATTAATTTAAATTTGTGTATTTGAAGATTAAGTTACCACTGAATTAATGTTTAATATCTCTTGGCATCGTTTCACTTCCAGAAGTAGAAAGCTGCAACACCTTTTGTTTATAAATTTTGTAGATAAGAAGTATTTCTTAAGAAATATTTCTAGAAGAGGTACCAATTAATGTCAAACAAAATGGGAAATGATTTTTAAAAAGTCTGTAAGCAATTTTTTAACCACTTTCCTTTCATTTTTTTTAAATTATATGATATGCAGATACTTTTTCTAATATTATTTACATATTTACAATCTACCAGTATTTTTTCTTTATTTTGTATTACAATCTGTCTTAAAATATTAATTAACTTTTTATTTTTTATACTTTTCCAATAAATTGAATATTTTAGAAGCAAACATAGACTAAAGTAATATTCTGATTTATAACATTATACAGGGCTGATTTATACATTATATCATTATATCTATATTTCAGTACTGTAATATTTCTGTGTAATCTCAACAAGTTATAAGCATAGCTACCTTATAGCATAATGGGTGTGTACTGTGTACAGCACATGCTATAAGCTCTACCAATAATATCCTGCATGTATGATTTTAAAAACTAACTAATGACAACTGCATCTGTTGTTATTACTATTAATATTTTATGAATTTTTATAATTATATTTTAATTTTTATATATTAAATGATTATATATATTTGACTTTTAATATTTATCATTCATTTGATAGGAAGTGGCTTTAAGAGTAATTAAACCCAATAGATTCCTTACACACTTTTAGAAAAATATTTTGTAATTAAAACAAAGTCAAACTGTTTTATAGAAGATTTGTATCATTTTTTTTTTATTATTATTATTTTAGTTGCCACGGCCAAATTAAAAATATATTTAATAACTAAAAAAAATAAAATTTTTTTTTCAAAATTAATTTTTCTAAATTTTTATGTAAGAAGTAATAATAATTAACTTTATCACAAAATAAAAATGTATTAAAGAAAAGTAGTTATACTGTATGATTAAAGATTGGAGAAGTTTTTGAAAAATGCAGTCGGTCATTATGATAAAAAGAATCATTTTGTTTGAGACATCTTTTATATCGTTTCCAGAAAACTTTCTTGAGATTCTTCATGTCTACAAAATTTAATATTTTTCACACGAAACACTTTTGGTGTAATGATAGACAGTTGATTAAAGTAAAAATTACTTTTTTTTAATTTAAATATAATGGTTTAACTTTAAAATTATATCTGTCATAAAATATGTGTTGTAAATAGATATGCATTTACACAAGTATCTTTTTAAATTTATATTTCTGTTTTTAAATTTAAATTTGAAGTTTTAATCTTTATGATTTAATAATTTAAGGAAATAAATAACTTCTTTTTTTTTTAATAGCATAAAATTGTTCTGTTAATATATTAATTTTGGCTAATTTAGAAATCTACAAGTATTTAGGACTTTATTTTTGTTTTTTACTGTTCAATTATTTAATATCTGTTTTAAATTTAGCCATATCAGCTATTTTAAACTATGATTTAAAAAATCATTAACATTTATTTAAAATATGAACTAAAGAAAGTAATAATAAAATTTTTTTACATTAAATAAAACGAATAAATATATTATGATATAAAACAAATTCAATGTGTTGTATACATATAGGTGTTTACAGTATATTCATGTAATACTTAACATCATGCTTGGTTTTACATGATTGACAGTACAAGCATATAAACAATACACTCATAAACATAAATTCTTTCTTTTATTTTATTCAGTAAATCACTTTAATTTATAATTTTTTAACAATATTGAATGATCAAGTTTTTCAAAACATTTACTTAAAACAACATGATGTTTTGTTTTTATACACTCCAAATAATTTATATTGTAATTTGAAATATAGCTTATTTTGAACTTTCTGAGTTTGTAAGATTGATAGATAGGATTAGATATGCTGATAGGTTAGATGGGGAATTGGAAAAGTAGAATTGTTACAGGTGATTGCTGTGATTTCTATCCTGTTCATCGTATTATCAACAATTGCTCTGACGCTGAACACAGTGCCGCAGATGCAGGTGAATGATGAACGTGGTGTGCAGGACAATCCGCAGTTGGCGATGGTTGAAGCAGTTTGTATAACATGGTTTACTTTAGAATATGTGTTACGATTTAGTGCATCTCCTAACAAATGGAAATTCTTCAAAGGAGGTCTAAATATTATCGATCTACTAGCTATTCTTCCGTATTTTGTTTCTCTCTTCCTAGTTGAAACTAATAAAAACGCTACTGACCAATTTCAAGATGTTCGTAGAGTTGTTCAAATATTCAGGATAATGAGAATATTAAGGATATTGAAATTGGCTCGACATTCAACCGGTTTACAAAGTCTTGGGTTTACATTAAGAAACTCATATAAAGAGCTTGGACTTTTAATGCTCTTCCTTGCCATGGGTGTACTTATATTTTCTAGTCTCGCTTATTTTGCGGAAAAAGAGGAGCCCGGTACAAAGTTTATAAGTATTCCTGAAACATTTTGGTGGGCTGGAATAACAATGACTACTGTCGGCTATGGAGATATTTACCCCACAACCCCTCTTGGCAAGGTGATTGGCAGTGTCTGTTGCATCTGTGGTGTCCTGGTCATTGCCCTTCCCATCCCCATCATCGTAAATAATTTCGCCGAATTCTACAAGAACCAGATGAGAAGAGAAAAGGCTCTAAAACGCAGAGAAGCTCTTGAGAGAGCTAAGAGAGAAGGTAGCATCGTGTCGTTTCATCACATCAATCTGCGAGATGCATTCGCTAAGAGCATGGATCTCATCGACGTCATTGTAGACACAGGTAAGAAAATTAGTTGTATTATTATTTTTTATATTTATGTACAATTTTGTAGTATAAAAATGTTAATTAAAAAAGATATTAAGTCGTCTAGGTCAGTCCCAAAACAAATGGATCAACCTGGCCTTATACCTATTGTTACAATTAAGCCTAATGCTTAGTTCTCTAATATTTAGATATTACTTATTATAAATAATAAATTACTGCAATATATCTTAAAAAAAGTAATAATTTAAAAATAAAACAGTTGTATCTACCTTAAGCCTATCGTATTATATAGTTAAAACGTTTAAATAAGTTGATTATTTTAGAAATATTTATTAACTGCTGGATGTTAAATTATGCAAACCACAATGTTATTTAATTTTTATTGTATTACTAATTATTACATTTGATCTATTTTTTTATCTATTTATACTGTATAGCTAAATTATATAGTATTTCTGTCAAAATGATTTTTGTTACCTAAAAGAAGTGACGAGGTATTTGAAATAATACAATGATTTATATGTTATTTCTTGAAATGTCATTTCGTAGAACATGCAGCAAGTTTCACTTCCCAAACAATCAAGTACTACACCTGTGAGTATTGAAGAATTATCTACGTTAAATATTATTTATTTAAAATAAATATCTCAAAATAACTTGTTGGACATTTTCATGTAGTTAAAAATCCAAGGGCTTTTGCATCATCTTTTAAGATATTGATTTCTCTGACTTAGATTTCTAACATCAAATATAAAATAGAATAAGCTTTTCTTAATCAAAGTAATATAGGCAGAATAAATTCTGGCTAAGGAAATTTTCTGGATATGAGAGTAATAATGCCAATTTTTTATTTGAATATTCATTATAAATCTTCCTTCCAAAGTATAGGAACTTGAGCACATTTTTTTATTTACTTGTAAGATGTGACATTTTTCAGATAAAATATCCAGCCTATTACAATAATAATAGGCTGAATACTATTCACAAATTGTTAGTTTCAAAAAAATATGTTTTATACTATCCAGAAGTTGCTACAATAGATTATTATGAAAAAAAGGTAGCGGACAATTAAATAGTTCAACCAAAATGTGTTGACTCCTCATAAAATTTGGATATTACAAATTACTGATTTATTTCATGAGGCAAATAACAGACTATGCTCATGCTATAATTATTTTTGATTTTTTACATGTATTTATAAAAATTAATTTTTAGTAATATCCAATTAATGATATCAAATAATGCAAAATAGCCTGAACAAGTTATACTGAATTTAGGCCTGTCATCAATCTATTAAAATGAGAATAAACATTCCAACTTCTAGTAATGAGAATTAATTTATCAAATATATTACCATCATCTACTAATTGAACAAATCATGTAATATAATTGTTTTTTAATAAACCATCTAATGAAGAACCCACTTCTGAGGACGCTTTTTATTATTACTAATACATCCTCACTTATTAATTAAATATTTATCACACATAATATATTTTTATTAAAACAGAAACACATGCACACATATATATATATATATATATATATATAAAATACATTTATGCTTAAAATTTGAAACAGAATAAGCAATTTGCTTAAAATGCTTAGTACGAGTATATATTATTAGCATTCCCATCACTACTTCCTCACTCTAAATTTCAAGTTCACATTTAGAAAAATTATTTTAGAGATGACATGAAGATTACTCACCAAAAATCAACTTGAATTGTTACCAAGAAATTAAAAAAATAGCCAGATTCCAAAAAAATTCAAAAATCCATTATAACCCTTTAAACTGGGAATTTCAAAAAATCCTTTCTTAGTGTGTACTTACACTGTAAGAAGAATGTGTTCACAAATTTTCAGCAATTTATGTTCAGTAATTTTTGTTGGGCATTGATAATAAATCACTCACAACTTGTTGCCTTTTTTACATATAGCATTCTCATCATGGTGTCATTCGCTCTATGGTTACTTGCCATTTCCCATCACAGTCAAGAGATATTTAGCCTGTCGTGGCTCACTCTCTCGATCCTTCCCATCTAGCCAGAGGGCAGTGCTCTCTAACAGTTAAGTCACCTCAGACAAAAAGAAAAATTGCTGCCCCCTTGAGAATATATATATATCTATATATATTTTAAATAACGGTACATATTTTTTTTTTTTTTAATAAAAATCAAATCATTTTAATAAAAGCATATATTTAGAAAGAAACATATAACATAACATTGATAATCAAGCAGTACAAAACAGTAGAAATTAATTAAGAAATATCTGTACCTAGCCACAAATTGTTAACCATATAAATTTTACATTTTAAATGCTATTAAAAATGTACATTATTGCTCAAACAATCAAAATGCCATTATTTTGAAAATACTCGTAAAACAAGGTAACATCAGCTATGCTAAAATCACAAAAAACTTTTTTTTCTTACTTTTAGTTCTGCAAACTTTTTTATTACATCTTTTAAATTTACTTGATCAATTGCCAAAATGGTCAAACCAGTAAGATGATTTTGTATAGTAGTTGAACATAAAAACTTCTTAATTAATTTTAACTTAGAAAAACTCCTTTCACCACTTATTACAGTTATTGGTATTGTTAACAATATTCTTAAAGCAGTAATTAATAAGCTTCTTAAGCTTAAATAAATAAGATTTGGGGCAAAATTTAGCACCAAAAGGTTTGGGGTTTTTAGTATATATTAGCATCCCCATCACTACTACCTCACTCTAAATTTCAAGTTCACATTTTGAAAAATAATTTTAGAGATGACATGAAGATTACTCACCAAAAATCAACTTGATTTGTTACCAAGAAATTTAAAAAATAGCCAGATTCCAAAAAAATTCAAAAATCTATTATAACCCTTTAAACTGGGAATTTCAAAAAATCCTTTCTTATCATGTACTTACACTGTAAAAAGAATGTATACACAAATTTAAGTTGTTTAATACAATTTAATAATCCTGAGGCCTCTTCTCTTATTAAATTTTCAATTTTTTGATTTTCATAAATGCTTAGCAAGGCATTGTATAAATCTCCCAAAATCAATTAATTAGGCTCATCATCATTATCATTTAATTAGGCTCATTAAATTGCTTAGGCTTTCTTTTTTTCCCAAAAACGCAGATACTGCGGAAATATCCTCTGCTAATTTTACCCCATTTATGTCAACAAAATCACAATCGGTTACAAAATATTTTAAATTCCTACAGTGTTTTATTAATATTTCTTTGGTATTTAAATTATAGATATAAACAAATTTGAAATAGTTACTATGATTACTAAGTTGTTCAAATCTAGTGCATTTAGTGCTTGATCGATTGTAAAATAAAAAAAAAAATTATTTTATATTTTTCTTTTGGATCTTTGATGGGTTCATTATGTGCTTTATATGAAAAGTTCCTTTATCTTCTTCGCGGTGTCGTGTTATTGTTGATCCAAAATTAGCCTTCACATCAGTTTCGGTATGAAGTTCTTTTGCATCAATAATAGTTTCATCGAAGGACGAACCCAGTCTAAGATTCTTAAAAAATATTTTGCACTTTTGTTAAAGATCAAGTGCAAAGGCTAAATCAAAATCTTTTGTTTGCATCAATTTTGGATTAATGGAATTTAATATTTTATGCCAAATAATTAATGAACACAAAAATTAAAGTTGTTTAATACAATTTAATAATCTTGAGGCCTCATCTCTTATTAAATTTTTAATTTCTTGGTTTTCATAAATGTTTAGCAAGGCATCGTATACATCTCCCAAATGGAATCTCAAAGGCTTTAAGGGCTCTTCCTAATCTCCCATCTAGTATTACTCAATGGTCTCAAAGTTAAACCTTGAACATATTTTAAAAGTATTGCCTATCAAAAAGTAAATGATGAAAAAAAATAGATATTTTTTTGGACCATGTTGAAGAAATTAGCGATTTCCGAGGATGCTTTTACCATATCATTAACAACAAGATTGAGAAAGTGGATACTACATGGAACATAAGAATGCTCATGAATTATATTGTTTAATTCTAGATTACACTCCTGCTTTATTGCCTTTATGGATAAATTAAATATTCATTTTATTTAAAACCCCTTTTATTGTTTCAATTCGATAATCGAATTACGATAAACTAGTATCTATCAAACTAAACAGTTTTTTTTTTGTTTAACCTCCGGAACCACCGTTAGGTATATCTTCAGAGGATGAGATGAATGAATTGTAGCGTGTGTAGCATGCCTCACCGGGATTCGAACCCGGGACCCCCGGATGAAAGGCCGAGACGCTACCACTCGCACCACGGATGCCGGCTGTTTAATTAAAGATGACCTTAAGAAATAAGAAATCACACTGAAGTAAATTTTATAAACTTCTACTTGTTATCACTCCCGACGTAATAACAAGATTAATTCTATTGTGTAATGAAACTGCTAATAATTGAAGGTAATAAGCAAGTCTATGCATGTTTAAACACAAGTTGAAGCAGCGCTCTGCTCGCCGCGTGCTAATGCTATTCTGTTCACAGAAGTATATGCATATTCAAAGTCTTTTACAAATTATGCGTTAATTTTTCAATAATAGTGTACATATTTTTAGCTATTAGACATAAACATAAATACGCTACGCACTGTAAATTTTTAGCGAACGAAAAAATTGAAATCGAGATCATGAAATTTTCTATTAATTGGGTATTTAACACATCAATATTTCTCTCAAACTTACAGCCAAAATGGCGCTCCGAACAAATCTCCGGGTTGCCCGCCCCTAGAGCGGATGCTGCAGAGGGTTATGCCGCTTGCACCCCACCAATTTCATGAAAACTCATGATGTCTCTCTCAAACTACGTCACATACGTTGTATCACTTGAAAACACATACAATTAAATGCACATTTCAGAGTTAATAAACAGTTTAACAGATTTTCATCCCGAGTAGAACATGGAAGATTAAGATCAAACGGGTCCCCAGGTACTTCACAATAGCCACCTATACATATAATTATAAATTCAGTTTAAAAAAAAATAATAATTTAAGACTCAATTTTTTCAACAAAAATACGTTTGTATTCCTGCGAACAACCGTCTAAACCTACACTCCTGGCTATCCGCACTTCCTGGTAATCATTCTATCAGAAAGATGGAATTAATCAATCATACACACACACATTCGTACTCCATGCATACTACAAGCATAACCTAATTATTTATAATTATAACTAAAGTACAGCTAGAGACATGCAATTGAAACGCACAAAAAAATCAACAAGATAAAATACATTCATCAAACAAATACAATGAAGAAAACATCATTCAGAATGATAGCACGCCACTACTCACCCTTCCACTAAAAAAAAAAACATGGACCTTATTTACTACAAACATTCAAAGAGTAAAAAAAAATCTCATTGCGTACATGAAAGAAAACATTATAAAAAACATGGACCTTATTTATTACAAACATTTAAAGAGTAAAAAAAAATCTCATTGGGTACATGAAAGAAAACATTATAACAAATCAACCATACTTACATCTAACGAATCAATATGCATAACCAAGGTATGATATTATTGATTGATATTGAATCAATATATTCAATAGCAACACTCGCTAGTATCCTAGATCACAAACAATACATCAACATATCCAAAGCAAATAAGTCATCATATAATACACTACATACAAAGAAATAATACGAGATCTAATACGAAAGAAAAAATGTACATAATACTACAAAATAACTTCTTTTTTTTTTTTTTGTCCGGAGATGAAAGAATGCCATTTACGCACAATGTGTCGAGCTCGGACCCAGACCGCTAATCGGCCCAGGCTAGCACCAGGCTAACAGGCTCTGCCAAGATGTTGTT
>JAAAKQ030001172.1:4551-18977 GCA_010016005.3 Zanna intricata | reverse complement strand
GTGTGTGTGTGTGTATGTGTTTGCGCTCGCGCCCGTTAGTTCATTTGTTTGTATCCTTTCCGTTTTCATAATGTGTGAATTTGCTAAGATAAATAAATAAAGTGCAATATGAAAAGAAAAAAACAAGGAAATAAGCAAAAATTGCGGTGTTTATATAAATTCCATAGAAGATAAAGGTAATTTCAGTAGAAGGTAAAGGTAATCCACGTTAATAAAGTGGATAATGTATCGCAACTACGTTTTTTCATTTTCTCTATTGAGTAACATAAAAAAAAAGGAGTATAACGATCTAGTTAGATCTCAAATTTTTATCACAAAACAAAATGCCACTAGTGATATAATACAGACTCCACAGGAAATTTCAGATAACTTATTTACTAGGCTGCTTTTAATATTATTAACAATAGATATAATAAACAACTTTCCCTGTAAAAAGTTAACAAGAAACCCAGAAAATTAAAACAAATATTACTATTCTGTGACGATATAGAAGAATAATTTTTACAAACCATTAGTTATACCTCAAAGTTCAGCAAAGAGAAAAACGTTTAAAAACAACTTACAATTCAATTTATCAGGTCAAATTTCTTATAAAACCAAAAGACTTGCTTCTTAGTTTGGGTCCCATGAATTACAGTCTGGCTCAATTTTACGGAAGGCGAAATCAAGATTAAATCATTCGCCAGCTGACACTCACTAACAAAGCAAATCTGAACTTACGTGCATATGAACTTTCTTCTTTATTTTCATCAGCAGAATATGTTCTGAAGATATGTTGCATACTTCTTGAATCATTCTATATAAAATTTCACAATGTTTATATATCCAATTTTTTGCCTGATGGGATTTTTAGGCGTTTGAAAAATACCACGCCTGGCCGATATTTAAAACCAGGATCTCCATATAAAAAGGCCCGAAACGCTACCAATCCTCCATAGAAATCGCCTACTGCATTCTTTTTTATACTCGTACGTAACATTATATAACTCATAATAGAAGTATTGTGCACAACGCATGAAATTTAGGAAATTAATTACTTTAGGAATTGAATCTATTTCATATAATTTTTATATCTTTAGATTAAAGATAATAATGTTCACAAATATAACGTAATTTGTGAGTGTTCACACATAAATTCGTATTTAAATTTACTTATAATTTCTTCCTTTAGTGTACATTATGACATATATCAGGATAAAAGAATAATTTTTAATACAGCAAACATTTTATATATATATATATATATATGTATATTTAATTATTATCTGCAGAAGCTGAAGAAATATTTCTAATGTGCTATATAAAATTTCTAAGTTTTTCTGCTGGTAGGTAATGATTTTCAGTATATAAAGGATTATAAAAGTAATTTGATTTTTTTTTCAGGTACACATCACTTCCGCCCAATTCAATTAATATGTTATCACTACTAATCGAATCTAAAGTACGACTGCCGCAATGTACGCCGCATAGTCGAGCTACAAAAAGGGAACTGCTACGTTCGCAAGGTGAACGTGATTTCTTTCTTGCTATTGTACGAGATGTTGCAACAGATTTAGATTTAAAATCACTTTCGCAAAAGACAGTGGATAATCTTACCGTAAGTAGTGTTTTATTACAGCCTACCCGTATTATTTAGTAGTAATTAATACAAAAATCACCAATATTACAATATTATGAAAATTTTATAGAACTTTATATTGATAATATTATGCACAAAATATATATATTAATCAGCTTATCTATGTAATACTCTAACATTAAGATAAAATTGTAAATATTAAACAACCAAATAATTATTGCATTATTACAGGTGCTGCTAGATGCAGACGGCGCATCACTGTTCCTGGTAGATGGTCCTAGAGGTGGGCGACAAACACTAGTATCAAAAGTATTTGATGTTCACAGTGGAGCAAGCAGATTTTTATTACCAGGAGGAGGTGCTTCCGGAGATAATGAAGTTCAAGTACCGTGGGGTGTTGGTGTCCTCGGCCATGTTGCTGATACGGGGGAAACTGTCAACTTACAAATAGCATGTGAGGTAAGTTAAAAAAACAAACTATTTTCTTAAATAATATTCTTCATTGCCTTAAGCTAAACTAGATATATATCCAGGCCTTTTCACAATACGATGACTCTATTTAAGACTAGACCAACCTACCATTTTGCAATTGGTTGTATCACTAAAACATTAATCAGTATGTTATGCTTTCTAAAAGTAATTTTGGTGTATCTTGTCGCTAAGCAGAAATCCATCGGGTTAGTCTAGTGGTGAACTTGTCATCGCAAATCAAGTGATTTAGAAGTCGAGAGTTCTAAGGTTCGAATCCTGGTAAAGGCAATTACTTTTAAACGGATTTGAATACTAAATCGTGGATACCAGTGTTCTTTGATGGTTGGATTTCAATTAACCACACACCTCAGGAATGGTCGACTTTGAGACTTTACAAGATTATACTTCATTTAAATTCAACCTCATTATGTCAACCTTTTTCATCTTCCGAAGTAATACCTTAAGGTGGTTCCGGAAGCTAAACAGAAAAAAAGAGAGTCGCTAAGCAGAGTACTGTTACGGAACCACTGGTGAAATAGATGGTTGTTAATATTGCCGGTTAGTTATTATAACACCTGTTATCTGATAAAACTGGTTTAAAGGTTAAATACGTAAAAGTTTAACTGTTTTAATTGGTCGGAATGTCTATATATATGGATATATTTTGGTTTGCTCATGATTCAACCAAAGAAACTACCTTAGGAATGGTAGAATTAATTCATTAAAAGACTTCTAACTCATACTCATGTCCTACGAAGTATTAAGTAAATAACTTCACATATTGCTTAGGCGTGCCATACTCTATCATATTACGTACGATTATGGGGGGAAGAAGAGGCATATTTAGATAGTTGTAGAACTCAAAGAAAAACCTTAAAAATAAACTGTTTCAGTCAAAGCAGTAGGAGGTAATTGAATGATTTTAAACCTCTCCCTTCCACTCCCTCTCCATCACTTCCTCCTCTCTCGCTCTCTCTCTCTCTCTCTCTATATATATATATATATATATATATATATATCATTAACATATTCACACAAAAGCGCGCGCACAAATTCACACATAGCGAAATCGCTTTTTGTGCGTATCAAGGGCGTATCAATTATTTTAAGAGTAACATATATATATTAAGCGTGAAAAGGATATGTATTTCGTTTTCTCCGGAGAAAATGTGAATCCACTCTCTTTTACACCACGATTCTCAACAGATTATTGTATTTTGGAGCAGCCTTTCACCAGTAGGCTAAATTTCCAGGTCTACGTAAATCGAAAAACATAACAAATAAAGAACGCATAACGAGTTTTCACACAGTTTTTATACTACCTTATTTAGCTGCAACAAATAAGGTAACACTAAGGATCTTCCCTGTGGTATGCCATTTTCTAGTGTGAGAATTTCGGATATCGTCGTTCTAATTCAAATTAGTTCATCAGTTCGGGAAGTTTAGGGTCTTGTGCCTCGTCCACTGCATTTACAATTGTATCCTTTTCATTTCATTACTCTTATGATTTATTTTTCTATAAAAAAACATTTCACTATTTTCTTTCCTACAAAATGACTCACTATTCTATTTTTATTAAATTATTCTAATACATTAGTATTGTCTACTATTTTATTTTGGTGAGTCAGCATCTGGTTACGATGAAAATAATTCGGTAATGGAAACTGTTATAGATAAGAATCTGTAAAATTTTATAATTATTACTTTCATACAGAAACATATAAAAAATGTCGTTATTTAAACTCTTTTCATCAAATCATCTGTTGGAAACGAAGCAGTAATTTTCTTTGGAATTTTTAAGTTGAACTAGTTAATATAACTGACATGTGATGAGACATTTCAAAAAGTGTGGATTCAATTTAATTTCCTTCAGGCTGTTCTACAGTTAATAGTCAGGCATGAGTAAAAATATTTCAAATTATTATAAACATCATGAGTTTCTGAGTTGTACATAATAAGTTGTAAGCATTTAGAACTTCTAACACTTTTAACGGTTTCTTTATTTATTTCGAAGGTGCCAACTGAAAAAAAATGTTCATATTATTGTACTATACATAGGGATGAATGAACTCTATATAGTAATAAAAGCAGAATAATGGTTTCACGTGAATAACTGGAAGAAAACATGTCTTTCTTGGAAGAAAATATTATGCAGGTACATAATACTCGTATATCATACAGTACTCTTTTTGTTCTCAGAAGAAAAACGGCAAAGAATGGAAGAGATTACTTACATTTAAAAACACTTCTAGCAGTGCGTATATGGCTTTATTTTCGTATACTTAACTAGAAAAAAAATTATTCCTAACAATAAAATTATTTTTGCGTTTCCCTTTATTTTTCAAATAAAATGTGAGTGTCATCTGTAAAAAAAAATTTGTAAAATATAGAGAAATATTCCCATTTTATTAACGGACATTTAGTGTCAAATCTTTCCCATCCCATTGGATTATATGCATGCATATAATCCAATAATATTTGGAAAAAAATCAGAATAAGTTTACTGAAAAAAGTATAAAATCAAATAGGATAATTTTAATATTAATTAAAAATGAGTAACGTATATCTATCTTAAAATTCAATTCATTACTGGCTATGAATAAAAAAATCTATGTTATAACATCATAACACAGACTACGCTTAAAATTATTACAAAAGTTTACGTACAACAATTTATTCAAAGAAATTTATTATTTTTTTTTTTAATCATTAAAATAAAGAAACATAATCCAAGATTTTAGAGAAACAATTATGCTTTTTATATAAATTAATGTAACATTAAACATAACTAGTATTTAAACATTCTTAAATGCAACCTAATTTTTTCGTTATTTATATGTAATCTGTAAAAACCTGAAATACACGTATAAAAATATATTAAATCGAGAGGTAAGCACTGTTCCGCATACCACTCGTTGAAATTTTAATTGAACAAACACAGAATAATCAATAGATTATAAAATATTAATCCCTATTTAATATCTGTTACAAATCAATGTAAGTAAACAAAAAATGAAAAATTCTCTGAAAATATTTTAAACGAGATGGAATCTCCAGTAATTATTATTTACATTGTAATTTTTTTTCGTAGGCAAAATTTACTTCTAGTAACAACCATAAGCTTCGATATCGAATCCTGCGTTCGATTCCCTGGACCAGTGTTGAATTCGTTATCATTATTTTAAGTTTAGCGACAAAAAAGTCGCTATAATTCTGACCAAAGAACATAAAAAACACATAATGAAATAATGTTATTTCAATTAACCGTAAAAAATTAAACACAGTTTTTCATCAAACAATCTCAATTTATAGCAGACCAGATCCATTAAAAAAATTCTGAAATGTTTTATCTTGACATGATTACGCGCGCGCGCGCGTGTGTGTGTGTATGTGCGTGCGCGCGTGTGTGTGTTGTTGTTGTTGTTTGTATTTGTTTGAAAATATTTCCTTGTTATGCAAATTTTTATCTATCAAAAGTTAATCTTGAAATAGTCCATCAATTGAGAGTAAATTGTCAGCAGTTCAGTTGGAGAGATCAAAATAACAGCTTCACCAAATTTTCCTGCAAAATGTACTTAAAAAACTGTACTTTTTTAATCAATAAATCATCAATCGGGAAGTAGATGAACAAATTAGGGGAAATAGATTTCAACAGCAGTTACCAAAATGTTACAAAATTATGTAAGATTTTTTTTTTTTTTTTTTAGTAAATTTGGGACATATTTACCTGTTAAATCCTAAAATTCAATATTTAATAGATAATTATTACGGATCTATCAAATTTTTAATTATTTTATTTTCCAGTAAGTTATTTTTAGTTTTCAACGAGCGTTTAATTCCAAGTTATAAAACTAACAAAAATATAAATTTGAAATCACAAATGAATTTTTAAAGAAATAAAATTATTATCCTTAAAATAGGCGTAAGAGCAACAAATACCCGTTAGAAACGTAAAAATTCTTAATTTATTATCAAAATTAGTACCTACTAGTTTCGCTTACTATCCAAATCTCATTTCTAGGTAAAATTAATAATTAAAATACATTTTCTATAATATAAGGAGAATTAAAATAATGCAAATTTTATTGTGCCGAAAGAACTGACATCATTCTGCACATTACTGGAGATTTAAACCAAAATGCTCAGTTGCCGAAGAGCACCCCTTCGTTCCATGTCAGGATAAATTTTAGATCATATAATAAAAATTAAATAAGAAGTACACGTACTCATAAACCAGTAGTGTTACTGTATTAGTGTATATATCTTGATGGTACGACTTGGATGCCGCGAAACATGTAGGTGTTAACTTTTTTCTGTAATTAATGTAATTATTTCTTATGTTTAATCGTAAAATACGATTTTTACATTTAATCGTACGTACGTTTAGTCGTAATTGTTTATAAAGAATTTTTATAAATAAATAGATCGTACTATTATTATATGTTACGATAACTTTAATTAAATAATTTCTATATTGCCGGCCTCCGTGACGCAAGTAATAGCGTCTCGGCCTTTAATCCAGAGGTTCCGAGTTCGAATCCCGGTCAGGCATGGCATTTTTCACACACGCTACAATTCATTCATTCCATCCTCTGAAGATATACCTTAAGGTGGCTGGAGATTAAACAAAAAAAAATGTCTATAATCAAATTAATTTGTTTTATAAAATATATAATTTGTGCACCTACTTTAACAACCAATTTGAGTTTCTTAGGTCTAAGGTCCGTCTAACGTATAGAAGATAGCCCATCAAATATTCAAAATCCTAGTATCCTGTGAGCTCAGTTAATCACCGAAATACCAGTCGGTGATCGTGAGCAAATTTAAATCAGGTTAAATTGGTAAATTACAGCCACTAATTATTTAACTAAGCCCGCAGCGACGTGCAGAAAACATCAAAGCGTGGCGAATAAGCCTGCTAGATTGAATTCGAATAGGAGGTGGTCAAGTCCTCCAAAGTAAACAGCTAAGGGATATTTGTAGTTGTATAGTAGTAAATCCACCATGAAATCCACAGAGGTATGTGAAGAGATATCTTGATATTAGCGGTTAAATTACGCATCGTAATTACTAGTATCCTACTAGCTGTAGGAAATTGCCAAAGTATCAGTTTACATGTTTAAATATTTCAGATAAACATATCTGACATTTGACCTTGGTGAATTTTTAAATTTCCTTTCCAAATCTGTCACAATGATAAAAATAATTTTTTTTTTTTTTATCTATTTCATTAAGGAAAATTTCAATTATTTAATTTTATATTCTTTTAGCATTGTTTGTAAAGTAGGCTAATGAAGAAGAAAATTAAATTCTTAACTACTTAATATTAACAAAACATCACTAAGCCTTTTTCTTCTTTCTTAAATAAAGAAGTAATTAAATAATAATAAAATTTTTCTGTAAAAATAGATCTTACATTCAATACGTTTTTTTAATTATTTATATAAGGGGCTCTCACTTAGCGTTTAATGTTTTCAAAAATACAAATCTCTTATATGAATCTGCGTTAACCGAAGAATTGAACAATATGGAAAATTAAAAAATTCGAATTTATTTGAAAAGAGTCTGTTCTTTTTCCTCACTATTTTTGGGTATATCCTTTCCATTCTAAGTTGGTCTTCTATATCATTTCTTCTCTTTTAATTTTGCTTCAATGTCTACCATTTTTTTTTATTAAGGTAATCATATTATTAAATAATTAAATTTATTTAATTATTTATATCTATCATCTCTCGTAAAAGCGATAAATGTACCCAGAAACAATTTATTGGACTCAAGAACATCTTTATCTAAGATAGATAATCCGAAAAACTTTTGTTATTATAAAGTTTTTACTAACCACGATACTTTGAAAAAAAATTGTGTCAAATTCCGTTTGCAATCTTTTTTTGTAAATCTGATTCCATTAATTTCAAAGACATCATAGGCATTAAGACATCATAGGATTGTGAGAATATCACATACGGCAAGTGCCTAGGGAAAGAGAAGTTAATAATATAAGAATATATAAAAAAAAAAGAATATATAAATTCCAAATTAAGAATATATAAAACAGTTTTTCTTGCCACATATTCCGGCGTATTGATTGAAGACCTGAACCATGCTGAAGAAATATGATGAGAGTAAGTTGAAAGTTTCAGAGAAAATGTACTTAAGGAGATTTATGGGGAAAACGAGATGGACAGAATTCGAAATGAGGAATCTCGATGGACAGAAGTTACATTCAGAGAAAGATTAAGACAGATTCTTCTGTTGAACATTCTAAAGAAAGAAATTACAATAATATGATTACCTTAATAAAAAAAAGCGGTAGACATTGAAGCAAAGAAGAGAAAAAAAGATAAAAAAGACCATTTTGGAGTGGAAAGGATATACCCAAAAATAGCGAGGAAGAAGAACAGAATTAAGCAAAGGTATGTAATAATTGTAAGAATTGGTTGGCCAATCCGATACTGAAATGCAAAAGAAAAGGCCAAAGAAGAAGAAAGAACTAGGGGCTTTTGTTGGATAAAGAATGCACATCTTGAACAACATTTTACAACATTATGTTTATTTATTGTTTTCTTTTTTTTAGATTTTCAAAAGGTATAACAAATTTAAAAAGCATTTTAAAGTAAAACATTTTAAAAGCAAATTGTTTGTATTGTACTAATTAATTTTTACTTCCTTATACGAAGTAAGGGAATTTTAGTTTTCTGATTTCAACGGAGATATCCATTTTGACCATCCATTCTAACTAGTTTTCGCGTGACATCTGTACGTATGTATCTTGCACAACCCAAAAAAACGATTAGCCATAGAATGTTGAAATTTTGGATTTAGGATTGTTGTAATATCTAGTTGTACACCTCCCCTTCTGATTGTAATCAACTGAACCAGAAATGTACAAAAAAGCCCAAATTACAAACAAATTAGTATTTTAGAATTTTTCTTAACTGCAGTAATAAGTCCTCGTTGAGAGTATTTAACGATCTATCATAAATGGTACTTATTTTCATTGGTTCCAGAGTTATAGACAAATGAAATTTTAATTAATGAAATATTTGGATCTTATAAGAAGGCACATCGGTTCGAATCAGACCTCATCTCCTTTTCTTTAACTTTTTTTCAATTTAAATAAATTGATTTATTAATAATTATTAACCTTTGATTGTAAAAACATTTTCACGATGAATAATAATTCAATAATAACAATAAAATAAATATACTCGTATATGAAAAAACATCATAAGTTATTAACGAAATAAAATTTTATGTACTTTTCATTTTTTTTTAAATGTGTATAAGAGATTTAATAGACGTACAAGAAAATCATGAGGTGTCCATATCAGATTTTTTTTTTTTTATAAAAGGAAGTATTTGAGTTCTTTGGAGGGAAAGAAATAAAGAACTACTTCTATATGGTTTTTAGTTTGTGGCTTTTATTTTTAGAACTCTCTTTAAAAAAGTAAATTGAATATCGCAATACTTAAATTTTTGTCAATTTAGGGAGGGTATATAGACCTGTAAAAGATAAAATAAATTGAAAATCTTGGATACCTAACATATTTTTATCTTTTTTTGTAGTAAAAAATTATTATAAAAAATAAAACTGGATCTTAAGCCCAATTAGAACAAAAAGGGCTAATCCTCTTTGAACATCTAATATTTTCCTGAAGATAGAGCAAAAACAAGTACACTTCAAATATCAACTTTCAATTTTTATTCATTGTATCGAAAGAAGAAACTAGAGGCCCTTGAGAGTAAAGGAGTTTTTTTTTGGAAAAATATTTTAAAAACACAGCTCTCATTTTTCAGTATTTAACTGAAAAAACTTTCAAAACTTTAGGATGTAAGAAGGCCAAACTTCTATATTATTTTTATTTTTTTTTTGAAAATAGAATAGAGTTTGAAAAAGAATAGTTAGAATATCGCGATACTTTTTTTTGTATTTAAGAGAAAGAGGACGAAAGACAACTGGAGCAAGAGAGAATGAAACTTTGAACACCAATGTGAATTTTTATTTTTATTCTTACAGAAAAACATATTTTTAAAAACAAAACAATTTGAACATTTAAATACTATTTTGAAGTTTCATAAACTGAAGGGACTAAAGAGACATAAGCCCTTCGGGAGAGGCAATAAAGTATGAATCGCCTTTTTTCCTATATATTTTTTTTTTCTGAAGATAGGACATATTTTTAAAAAGAAAAGTTTAGAAAAGTAACAGAAATAATTTGATTTTATTTATTTAGGGGGTTGGCAGCGTGGGTGTCCAAACTACTTTTTCCTTCTGTAATATTTTTATTTTTCTGAAATTAAACATACTCGTACTTTAAAAAATTAAAACCTGAACAATGAAATTTTCAATTTTTTACAGAAGTAATTTGGAAGGACCCCGTGGGGATACACTAATTTAACATTTGTTCAACCTTACTGTGACGATACATTTCTGGTCCAAAAAATCAGATTCCATAATATGATGGATATGTAATAAACTCTTCTAACAGTCTAACTTTATTTTCATATTATATATTATACATCATATTACTACTAAGGGGTATAAAAAGGGGAAAATTTTGAAATATTCGAGATGGTTACTTGATTACTATATAGCTTAGAAACTCAGATAGTTGTAAATTTTACATTAATGCAGGAAATTTTCATATCGGTTGAGTTTTTCTTGAGATAACACCAGACATAATAGTACAATTTACAAATTCAGAATTATATTTAGTAAAATTCGACAAAATAATTGAAAAATAGATACGTGAACTGTGTGCAGAGAACTAATGCATAAGTTATGAATTAAAGTATCAAATTAAATATTGTTTAATTTTATACTTCCTTATGTAGACATTTAAAACATATTCATTTCCATTTTATACTGTAATCCAATTACAATTAAAATCTAATCTATAGAGAATCTACAGAGACTAATCTATAAAGAAGGTAATAGAATTCTTTTTTGATCGAGGGTCACCGAGTTGCCTAGTGACCTGTTATGCCTCTGATTCCTAAATTCTGTTACAATAGTAGCTTTAGTTCAATTCTGTACTCTACTCCTTTTTTTAAGGTATCTTTCGAGTTACTGCAACCTTATGAAAACAAATATTACTGAGGTTGTATTCTCGTTAATCGTTCCTCTTTACATCATTTTAAAGTGTTAATCACCGAAGAGAATATTTTCCAAAATAGAATTAAATAATCGAGTTAGGAAGGTCCTAATGTAATAGTGCACAATATAGTAATAATTTCAATAATTCCCAAAGAAAAGAAAAGTATTTCATAGAGTAAGAGATAGGTGAGAAATAACGTTTAAAGGTAGACTATGACCTTAAAAAAATAAGGTTTTAATAACAAAATTTTTAGGCAGATACTATAATCAATTAGGTCTTTAAATTCGGCTAATTTATCTACTTTAACAGTGTAATGTAGCTCTAAAATATCCATTCAAATTTAGTAAAAAAAAAAAACATACACGCATATCCCTAAGTACCGCATCAAAATTGAATAAAAAGTTAATTTTACTGCAAATTAAATAATTTAATTGAAACAGTTCTAGAAACGAGATCATACCAATTAGAGGTTGCACCAAACTAATTTAAATACAAGTATGCACATAGACACAAACAACATTGACTTTAATCCGAATCTGTTTAAATGGAAATTGTGAACAGGCTTTAATTATGATCCAAACGTACTGCCTCACCAGTATATTTTCCAAAATTTCTCTCGTTCCAAAATAATCTTTACAATAACAATCAAAAATACTTTCCGACCGCACGATGTACTACATACGAAATTAGGTCATCAAAATAGATACAAAATGATAATGGGAACAACATATTGAAGAAACAAGAGCATGATTACATTTTATATACATACGAGTATATACCACAAAAAATACATCAATTTACTGAACTATAAACGATAATATTCGATACGTGCTTTTAACAAAATCATTTTCACTAAATTTATTACGTCAAAAAAAAACAGAATGACTAAATAACTACTATTATCAGTTAATAATTAGAACGTTAGTTAACCAATTTTAATCAAATAAACAGGACTTTGCTTCTTTTTATTGATAAAAATGTATAATTTTTATCTCAAATTACAACATGCGTGAATGGAAAATTATTTTTAAATATTAATGCAATAGTTAAATCTTTATGTATTTTTTGCCACTTCTAGTGTTTCGTACTAAGTACAGCGAAGTGAGAATATTAATAAATCGTTTAGAAAATTGCGTCCTAACAGCGAAATACATCTATAAAATTAACTTTCTTAACTTGCGGTTTTTTTTACTTTCCCTTTTCTTTTGCTTTATAATGGTAAGTATAGTAATCGGTCCAATTTGGGCATATATAGTTTTCACCGGATCTTTACGGTTTGACCTAAGAGATAAAAAAAAACCGGTTGGAAATTTTCCGGATGTTCGTATGTACATGTGTGTGTGTGTGTGTGTGTGTGTGTGTGTGTGTGTGTGTGTGTGTGTGTGTGTGTGTGTGTGTTCGTTATTAGGTGTCACACTATAAACCACATTATATCTCCACAACTACTCGACTGATTTTTACCAAATTTGGTCAGATTACTTCTATATATGGGGCATTGATGCCATTAAATTTTCAACTTTAAAGGTCAGGGGGTGAGGGTGTAGAACAAGATCACTCACGATATCTCGAGATATCAGCTAATTTAGGTTTTAAAATTATTAAATAAAATTAATTAATTAGGGCTTAAAAAATTAATTAAGGTCTTATTTTTCTTAGGCATATTCGTTAACAATTAAAAATTAATAAAAAAAAAAGTTTTTGCAAAATTTCATCGCTAAATTAGTGGTTCAGCTAAATGGTTCATCAATACTGCGTCATTAATACTCTTACTGCAAAGAGCGCTAGTATAGCACGACGTACAGTTGCTGTAGTCGTCTGTACGTTGTGATGTCACAGATGACCGGTAGAATTAAATAAATGAATAATATTTAAAGTGTAAAAACGTATTTAAAGTGGCGACTAGTACCACTACAACCGCACGAATGAAATACAGTATGCGCGCGCGCTTTAGTTAGAATCATTAAATTAAATTTTAAAAAAAAATATTATATTTAAATAAAATTATAAATATTTTAAATTAAGTTGTACATATAAACCGTGCATCAGGAAAAAAGCCGCGGATGGGACAATCCAACAACTGTGTTACCACCTTTTTACAAGTACTTTAGTATGGATCTATGTTTCATCAGTATGTTTAATTTAAAATAATATAATGTGTTAAAACATTATTTAAAATATTTTAGCTAATACTGAACATATTTTTTTATTATGCACACTACGACTAGAAAGTACCCATTCCTAACTATAAAAAGCTTAACCCAATATAAAAAGCTAACTATAAAATCGTAAAACTGTTCATTTTATCAAATAATGGATAAAAACACTTTTTTTCCAAATTTATTATACTGGAAAAAATAATAAATGATATGGTAATTTAATTGATACACCGATATCTAAATTGATGACGTGTCGTGTCTGTTTATTTGGTTTATTTTTTTTTACATTTATTCTAGTCTGTAGATACTAATTGCTTTAATTAAGATTAAACTATCAATAGGAACTCTTCCCCCATGCTGCTCTACGTTAATTATATTTGTTGTAATAAGAACCAGCTGGAAACTTGAGACTAGGCCGGGATGAGTTGATAGGCGGAGATGACAATAGTTAAGAGTTGATTTTTTCCTAAGCTGAACTTCCCCTTAGGAAGTTTCAAACTTCTTGCTTAAGAGTTAAAAAGGGGTGTAAAATTTTATCAAAAGCAGCTTAAAATTCAAAACGTGCTAACAACTGCAACATTCAATGAGTATACATTTCTAAATTTTTACCTTTAAACTGTCTAAAAAAAAAATAAATTGGATTAAGATTGTTGGGTCTCAGTATTCCCGAATATTTTTCTATTTAATAATGAAAATGTTGGAATTGAGATCTGTATTGGGCTTTCTTTTTTAACATCCATCTTTTGTGGATGTTAAAACTTTTGTGGATGGATAACTCAAACACAGAATAAGTATGATTTCTTAATTTTTATGGATATTTCTAAAGCAACAACATGAAATAAAATTCCATCATAGATGCTTACTACAAAATGTTATGTTAACATAAACGTGTGTAGGATGAAAACGTAAAAGATTAGATAGTATAACTAAAAAGGAGTCGGAGTAGAAAAAAATAAATAAATCCGTCCCTAAAAAATTTTTATAAAATTTTCTAATTTTTTATTCTACAAACTATGAAATTAATTTCTATTTTAAAATCAATTTCCTCTAATAAGTAATGTACGAGTATCAATGTGAGAAATAGAGTTCTATAAAAGTTTTTACATTTTTTTACTTCAAAGT